>JAVJIF010021094.1:0-61116 GCA_038442645.1 Agave tequilana
ATTCTGAATTAAATCAGAATAAATTCGAAATCAAGGAATCAGGGCAGATTTTGGCAAATCAGAGAGGTTGAATATCAGTTGAAAACAAACCCTACAAATCGATTCGGTTGAAGCCAAGGATCAAAGGCCATTTCGTCAAATTTCCGGACTTAAACTGCAAATCCAGCTGAAGATAAATACAAATCGAGAAACCGGGGAGCACCACCAACAGGGTGTGGCCACCTGGCCACACCCTGGCCGCGGAAACGCGACCAAGCCACGTTTTCGTGGCTTGGTTAGTGAGTTAGGGAGAGCGTTTACTCCCCCTATCTTCTCACACCTCTTCCCCTCTGGGATTTTGCCTATAAAAGGCAGGATTTTCACTGAAAATGGAACAACCATGCAGAGATAGGATTTAGTCCAGTTTTTCATTCTTTGTAGTGTAGGTTTTATTTTTCTTTTCATGTAATTTTTAGTTTTAATTTATATAAATCAGAGGAGATCAGAGTTTCATAGGAGAATGAGAACGAAGCTTGTGCTGAGAGTGACACCGGTGTAAGATTTCCTTCTTTCTCTTATTGTTATAAAATCGAATTTGTAGTTCCCTTTTGTACTTGTTTTTGTGTTCTTCTTCTTCTCTACTTTTCTTCTTTTGGTACAATTGTTATCCAAGTGAGTCTAAAAGCATCGAAAGAGCCTTGCCTTTGCGAGTGCCATCGATAGCCGATGACGATGGATTTTGAGTTTCATTCTGTATCACTTTATACTTGCAACGTCTTGATGATATAATGTGGAGGAAATGGGAATCAACTCTTATGGCTATACGTTGATCGCCTCGCTTCAAGGTAACATCATTGCAAAAGATTTAAAGTAGGTATTTGGCCAAAAGAAGTAAGTAATTTTTAGTTTCTTTTCTTTTAATCATTTAGTTTAGAACAACACAATCACCCAAATCTTTTATCACTCTTTTTCAATCTCATTTATACAAATCACTTCTTATTTTTCCACCTTCTTAATCTATCACATTCTTCTTAATTTAACTTTAACTCTTTTTCTCTTTTCTTTTTAAAAACTAAAAGAAGAAATTTAACCATTCTTTGTAACATAAAAGAGAACTTGCTAGAAAAGCTTCCATCGCTAGTTCCTCCTTATGGATCATGACCCGCATAGCCACTTGCTATTGCGGTAGAATTGAGTAACTTGCACTCTTTATTTAAAAATTCTGAAATTCTGTATTCTTATGTGTAGGTTCTAACTCAATCAGAGTGTGATCTTGGTTTTGCTAATCTATTTTGCATTTGCATTTGCACACATATTGTTTATACTCATGGATGTCCCTCTCATGTTTGATATCTCTAGACTTGACATATGGAGGTTCTGATGAGTTGTCATTTAAAAACCTAAGGTTATAGAGTTTACCATGCTATTACCAAGGAATCCTACCTTAGTGATAGCAGGCATATAGAAGCCAATGCACTAGCACTAAAGGCACTTAGAGCATCTCTTGATAAAAATATTTACATGTGTTTTCTCACTATGAGTCCGCTTTTGCAGTATCGAGCATTTTGACATCTCTCGAGCTACCAACGCTTATCGATAAGAAGAGGAGATCTAGGAGAGACAAGTCCGACGAACGTTGCCTCATGGTCCAAGGGAATGACTCCCTTGAGGTACAATCGGAAACTCAACTGGATGCTAGCACTAGTTCCTATTGCAATGAGTATTTAGAGGCACAAGCCATGAATGATGAACTTGCTAAAAATTGTGAAAATTTGATTTCAAAATATAAACTTTTGAAAAAGGAAAGTCTTGGTTTAAAAGAAGAAAATAAAAATTTATCTTCTAGACTTGAGATTGTTTTGCAAGAAAGGGATGAGATTTCAAGTGAAAGTGACCCGCTTAAATCCCAACTTGATCTTGCACTTAATGAAAACAAAATTTTGAAAAGTAAAAATGATTGTGATATGTTTTGAAGAAAAATGAGGATTTAACTTCAAAACTTGATTTTGTATTAAAAGAAAATAATTTTTTGAAAAATAAAATAAATTTGATTTCACAAGAATTGAAAGATTGTTTAAAGAAAACATTTCTTTGAAAAATGATTTAGATTCTCATGTTTGTCATGCTAGTGTAGCTTCACATCCTACCTTACCTATTGCATGCACCTCTTCTATAATTGAAAATGATATATCTATGCTTAAGAAGAGTGTTGATTGTTTGGGCTCTACTTTGAGCCATTGTGCCATGAACCACTCACGTTTGGAATCTATGTTTCGAAAGAAATAAGTTCCATCTTTACATGCACACCATCCACGTCATACACATACTTCGCACGTTCATGTACACAACAGTATGTATGCTCATGTGTACACTTGTACACATTGTGGACGCAAGGGCCACCTTGTTAAGTTTTGATATGATCGTATACATGATTCAAATTTAGCAACTAAATTTGTTTGGGTTAGGAAAGGAACTAACCCCCATGGACCCAAAAGAGTGTGGGTACCAAAGATCACCCCTATTATATTTGATGTAGGTCTGGGCTCTCGCATGACGTGAGAGTGATGGTGCCTTGAGGTGGTTGCGTTCTGAGCTAAAAGTGGACTATTTGGATGCATCACTTTCAAGGGGAGTTTGGTGGGAGAACCACCGTGTTTTGGAGACATAGAGAGTTGCCTCTTCAGTTTTGGTAACAATCTCTTACTCCTCATTTATTGTTTACATGTTTTTCATATCATTGATTTTAGCATGTTTTGATGTTTCATGATTAGTATGTTATATGCCATGATATTTAGATTAGTGATATACATGATTAGTTATTTGAGACACCCATGTTTAATATGGATTTATACCTTTGTGTTCTCACTTCGGTTTATCTAAGGTGTATGTCCTAGATCTATGCATGTGCATGTACATAATGATCATATGTATGTTTATGAGATGTTTGTTTTGATTTCTATACTCATGATTTGAATATATGTTTAGATGTTTGTTTTCATTAAGACTTGGATATATACTTGTACAACTAGTGAGCCACAAATAGATCACTATATGTTTGTACTTGAAAGCTCATTTGTACTCATTAGATGTACTAGTATAACCTAGTTTTGATGATTCATGCATTTAACTTGTATTCTCATTTTCTACATGTTTTTCATGTTTATATGTTTAGCTTCATGTATATGTCTATTTTGTCCAAACTATTGGCTATACATATACATCCTTGAGCCACTTGCCTTCATGTATATACTTTTGTGGACTAGTTTATATTTGGATATGTATGTATATGGTAGTTTGTACATGACATACATATACCTTGAAGGAATTCTAGTTTTGATGTTTTAAGAAATTTTGTATTTGAATTTGATTGCCTATTTCCATGACTTGTCTTTCACAAAACTTGTACACTCACATTCTTGATGTTTTCTCATGATTTTGTTTTCATGAGTATTATATGTACTATATAGATTTTGAGCGATATTGGTTTAGTGATTTTCATGTTTTATGTAATATAATTTTGTTTTATTCCTTGCTTGAAGGATTTCGTACTAGTTTTCAAACTTTTCTTAAAACTAGTTCGTATTCTTCATTATGGTAGAGCTTTTCAAACATACTATATTTTCAAACCTATTTTTGAAAACCCTACCCATTTAAGGGCGGTTTGTTGGGCGACCATGGCTTATATGCTTCTTATTGAAAATCCTTTTAAACATGTGCATGAAATAGGTGGTAGGAAGTATGAGTTATACACTTGATCATATTATGTTTTCAATTGGTATCATTAGATCTTTTCAATTGATATCACTATTGACATTCTTTTCGTATACTCATATATGTTTTTATATATGTATGATTACACTTCAAATAGTATCATTTTGATTGGTATTCAATTTTCCATACATATATATATGATTTATTTGTGTTTACTATATCTCCATATCCTTGAGTACAAATTTTAGTTATGCTAAGCTTGATTTCAAATTACTATTATATTTCAATTGATTATGTTTCAATTGGTATCTTATACAAGCTTATGCATCATTTTTTTTGGTATTTCATAAAGGGGGAGAAAATTTATATTTCATCTTTTAATTGATATTTTACTCCCACACTTTATGTTGAAATATGATTAAAAAAATGATATTAATTATTTTTGGTATCATATGCTTTTAATAAAAAATTGCTTTCAATTGGTACTAATCTTTTACATATTGGTATCAAGATTACCTATAAGTTTACTTACAATAAAGAAAACAATAAAACAATGTTAACAATTGTTATGTTTTATTGATATTAAAATTTTTGGTTAAATTTCTCAAAATGATTTATTTACAATTGGTGTTTAATTGGTATTCACTTACAATTGGTATTTAAATTTATATTAAAACATTTGTTTTATGTACCACATTATGTACTTTCAATTGGTGTATTTCATTGATATCATGATGCACTAAATTGATATATATTTTTCTTACAATTGGTATCACCCCTCATTGATATCAATTGCCTATTTCCATAACGTTTTGATTAGATTTCACCCATCATTGATTTTTTTTTGTTTAAGACAAAAAGGGAGAGAATATTGTTTTCTTTCACCCCTTTGTTGATGATTGACAAAGAGGGGGAGAAGTATTTGAGTTTATATGCATGTTTATTGTTTAATATGCATGTTTATTTGTTTATTTAAAGTTGTTTCATATTGATATTCATATTGATATTTTTTATTGTTGGTATCAAAAGCTTTTAGTGATTATCTTTCCAATTGGTATCAAGAATTTTGTTTTATTGATTGGTATCAAGAGCTTAAGTTTTTTTTTTATTGAAATTTTTATTAGTATCAAAAGCAATTATTTAAGAACATGTTTATTCTAAAAGGTAAAGGAATTTATTTTAAAAGTTTGGTATCAAGAGCATGTTTATTTCATATTTGGTATCAAGAGCATGTTCATTTCATTATTTTATGCATGTTGATGCATATTCATGTTTAGTATTCATTGCATATATTTATTGTTTATTGCTATGCATGAGTTAAGGGGGAGCTTCTTTGAAGCTTAAGTTTAATCCATGCATATATAACTCCATGAGCTTTGTCATCATCAAAAAGGGGGAGATTGTTAGCCCAAAGGCCTTCCACTCTAGTTTTGATGATGATTAACTCATGTAGGTATGTTTACTAATAATCTTGTGATGTTTAGTTTCAGATACTTAACGAAGATATTAGTAGGTGATTAGCTTCAACAAAGATGTTTTGGAGCTTTCACATGGTGATTCAAGAGTCCGAGCGTCAAAGTTCATATCTAGCACTCGTTGGAGTCAAGCTCGGTGGATCACGTTTGGATCGAGTCGACTTGAAGATGGCGCTCTACAAGAAGACTTCGATACATAGTTTAGTTTTTAGTTTAGATCCATTTGTTAAAGATTAGATAGTGTGATATGCTCAAGTTCACAACACACACACTTATTTAAAGTTTCATGTTTTGGTTTTCGGTTTTCGGTTTAACCGATCTTGATTTTCATGAATAGATAGAATCAACAAGTTTACATGGTTTAATGTATATTAGATTTGTTCTATATACATGCATGCTTCAACTATTTAAACAAACTTAGTTTGATAGTCTATTTCATGAGTTTGGAGTTTTGGTATTTTAACAAAACTTATTTTTGGATTTTAAGTCAAAAACATTGATATATATATATATATATATATATATATATATATATATATATATATATATATATATATATATCTTTCTTTCATGAATATTGGATTATATCCATATACTATATGCCTCAAGTTGTTTAAGTATCATGTTTTTGTATTTAGATGAGTTTTGGACAAAACAATTTTTCATCTCAAAAATCCAAGTTTTGGAAAATACGGAATTTGGTTTTCGGCAAAATTTTCATAACACAAAAAGAGTTCAAAATATTTGTAACTTGGTTTGATTTTACTCAAACAAGTTTGTATTTCAAAGATCATGTAAGAACTTATTTTTGTGGATTTTTAGAGATTTTACGGGATTTAATAGGATAATAAAAACTCTAGTTTTTTAATCCCTAATTGTGTCTGCAAGGCCCTGGCGGTCGACCGACCGGTCGACCGGACCAGGAGCGGGTCGACCGGAACGGTCGACGATGTGCACAAAACGTGCACATGGCCATATCAGTTGGCCAGTCGACCGAGCGATCGACCGACTGAAGGCAACCCACTCTCGGTTACCCCGGTCGACCGGGCGGTCGACCGGCCAGAGAGCCGTTGCTCTCTGGTTCAGGGCCCGGTCGACCAGGCGATCGACCGGAAGGCTCAACGGTCAAATTTTTGACCGTTGGCCGGTCGACCAGAAGGTCAAAATTGACCTTTCTGCCAGCTAACGGGCAGATTCTGTTTTGGGCCTATTTATACCCCAATTTTAGACCAGTTTTGTGTAAGACTTCCAAGAGCAAAATTCTCCCATTCTCTAGTGTTTTATTTCAAGTTTCAAAAAGAGTTTAGAGCTTTAAAGATTTGATCTTTATTTTGTTTTAAAGGGTTGGAAAATTCAAGAAAAAGGAGAAACTTTGGGATTGGTTTTTTATCTTCATTTTAATCTTATCCTAGTTGTTTTCCCAATAGTTTTCTTTGAGTTTTTGATTTCCAAACTCTTTATTTTTCACACTTGAGCTATCTTACTATCCTATCTATTTAGGATCTTTATTTTGTGGCAAAATTGATTTGTGGTTGAGATAGACCACCAAGTTGTAAACCCTCCTTGATTTGTGTTATCCTCTAGTGAGAGGTGATTGTGGGTATCTCTCTAGTGAGAGGTTGATAGTGGAGGTTGTGTTGGTATCCCTCTTAGTGAAGAGGTGGATTGTGTTGTTAGTGGCTTTGTGCCTATCCCTCATTTGTGAGGTTGATTTGTGTGGCTTTGTGCCTAGCCTCTAAGTGTAGAGGTTGTATTGTAATTGAGAGAGGAGTTGTGTACTCCCGGTTGTATTGCCTCAAATCCTCGGTGGAGGTTCCTGTGTGGGAGTCTTGTGTGGACAAGTTAGTGGATTGAAAATCCTTCTGTGTGAAGGCGGGGACGTAGAGTTGTGTGCTCGAACCTCGAAATAAATCTCGGTGTTTGCGTTTGATCCACTTTCTCTACTCTCTCTCTCTCTCTTACAATGTGCCTTGCATCATTTCATATTGCTCATTCATATATTATATGCTTGGCCTGTTTGTGTGTGCCTCACTTGTGTTTAACCACGAGAGCTTCATATAGCACCTCAACTCTTATTCAGAGGAATCAAGAGGAGTTAGTCCAGAGCCCTTCACCAGGAATTCGGCTACACTCGTTGGTTACACTATGTGTGTTGCAATTAAGTTTTAATTTCCACATTTTGTTCGTTAGATTAGCCGTACACCTATTGACCCCCTCTAGGTGTACTTTCACTAACCACTAAGTATGCTAACTCCTTACTTGATAATCCATATAAATCTAATAGCCTCTACTTGGCCTTGCCCTTGCAAAAGCCATTGATGGCTCATGATGTTGGATTTTAACACTCTAATATCCTAACTCTCTAATAAACAAACATTACTTTATTCTTTACTTGCTCTTGTTTAGTTTTGATGGTTTAAGTATAGCTCGCTCTTGTTTGTTGAGTTTTGATGTGAAAGTGATCTTATGGGTCATACTTTGTAAGGCTCTTGAAGCCAAGGACTAGTGATGGCCAATGATACATGTGAGGTAACTATCATTAAGAGGTTAGCATGTTAATGGAGCCATTAGTAGTTAGTAACCATGAGTATTCTTATACTATTTTTATCGTTTTCTTTTGCCTTGTTTCAAAAACCCAAAATTCATAACAACACTTCTATATTTTTCACTTCTTTGTATTACCGTATTCTTCTCATTCTTTATTTTTTCTTTTGATTCTCTAAAAATTAAAGAACACTTAACACACACGTGAATCGACCGATAAAGCTTCTATTGCTTCCCGTCCCTGTGGATTCGACCCGTTTAGCCTCTATGCTATAACAGAAGTATCAAAGAAGCCAAAGCGCACACACTTTTCAAAACAATACTTTTTACGCGCGGTTCACCCCGATCAAGAAGAAGGTATCAACTTGCTTCCCTTCCTAGTATACTAGCAACTCGGGTTGGGCGAGCTTAGTTCCACCTAAGTTACCATCCAATTGGCTAACCAGTCATTGAAAGTTTCAAAGGGAAAATAACTGATGTCCATATCCGAGTTGGAAAGTTTATCTACCCTATCGATTTCATCGTTCTTGAGACCCAACCTGTGTCAAATCTTAGGTCTCAAATTCCCATCATCCTAGGATGTCTGTTCCTTGCAACTGCCAATGCAATCCTCAACTGCTAAAAAATTCAATGTCTTCAACCTAGGAAAACAACCCAGTGATGAAGACGATCAAACTTTTGTGGTGACATCATTGAGAACTTAACAAGTGGGCACAGTGAGAAATTAGAACTAGAAGTAGAGAGTGACTTCAGTTGGAGTCAGAGGATTTCAACCTTGATCACATAGTTAATTTTGCTGTGAATTGGGCCTCCAACTGGATTTCATTGAATCTGAAGCTAAAAGACTTGACTCCTTCTATTGAGTTATCCCCTCCTCTAGAATTAAAAGCTTTTTTTGCCCAAACATCTCAAGTAAGTCTATCTAGGCAGACAAGAGACTCTGTCAGTTATAATTGCGTCTCATCTGATTGCAGGGAAAGAAGAAAGCTTATGTCAGATTTTAGGAAACATAAAGAATCCATTGGTTGGACCATGACCGACATCAAGGGATTGAGTCCAGTTATAGTTCAGCATCGCATTCATCTCAATGAAGAAGCGACACCAAAGAGGGATCCGCAATGTTGCTTAAATCCTATAATGCAAGAGGTCGTCTGTGCAAAAAATTTTAAAACTTTTAGATAATGGGATCATTTACCCAATTCTGATAGTCAACGAGTCAGCCATGTCTACGCGGTTCCAAAAAAATCTGATTTCATTATGGTAGGGAACGAAAACAAAGAATTAGTACAAACATGACTCCCCGCCAAGATTCGGGTTTGCATTGAAAGTTGAATACTGCCAGTTGTAAGGACCATTTCCCTCTTCCATTCATTGATCAAATACTTGAACAACTAGTTGGCCATGAGTGCTACTGTTTCTTAGACAGTTACACGCAGTACAATCAGATTCCAATAGCTCCAAAAGACAAAGAAAAGAATATGTTAACATGTCCATTTGGGATTTGTTTATCGCCGAATGTCTTTCATGTGCAATGCCCCGCAATGTTTTAATGTTGCATGTTAAGTCTATCCTCCATCAGCGCGGTAGTTAAGTTGTCGTAGCTAAGACGTTAAATTGAATACTGCCAGTTATTGCATGGTAGAATGGTTCCTCAAAATCTTCATGGATGATTTCTTCATCTATGGAGATTCATTCGATTAGTGTCTCCATCATCTTAAACTTGTCCTCCGTCAATAAGAGATTGACATTAAATTGAGAGGAATACCACTTCATGGTAAAATATGAAATTATTTTGGGAAATGAAATCTCTAAGAAAAGGATTGAAGTAGATAAGGTGAAGATAGATGTCATAGCTAAGCTTTGCCGAAATGTGTGAAGGATATTTGATCTTTTTTAGGTCACGCCAGGCTCTATCATAGGTTTGTTAAGGATTTTAGCAAGATTGCTAGACCCTTGCTAAGCTCTTACCTAAGAATCTACCCTTCACTTTCGATAATAGATTTCTTATTACATGGGAGAAGCCTAAGAAAGAAGTCATTTCTCCACCAATCATTTCAACCCCAAGATTGGTCAAAGCCATTCGAGATCATGTGTGATGCTTCAAATTTTTCCGTTGGCGCTATCTTAGGATAGCATATTGCTAACAAGCAGTACGTGATCTACTACCCAAGTAGGACTCTCAACAATACTCAATTGAACTACATTATAACCAAGAAAGAATTCTTACTTTTAGTGTTTGTCTTAGATACCTATTTGTATTGCCCCAATCTTGCAGGTACATAAATGTTACTGAGACGTATATACACAGGTCAAAATATCCTCACATATATACGCCAAGTATCAGTACGGCAAGAATCAGAGCACGAAAGTATGTGGTACATTATACAATCCAACATATGAGTACAATGACAAATTTATCAGAGGATGTGATACAATATTACGAGAATATTACATCACCAATAGGCACAAATGTGAAAATACAAAGAGTAATACAATTATGAACAATAAAAAAGATGCTCAGGAGTTACAAAAGAAAACTCGAGAGATAAGCATGGGGCCTAGAAGGATAAGGCCCCGGATAGGTCAACTGTTGATCCATGACGCCATCATAGCGCAACCCTGATCACTAGAAAGTCCATCACGGTCCAAGCTCTAAGATATGAACATGTAGGTCCAAGGGAGTTAGAACTCTCCTGGATTACCACATATGTATGGATAAATTTGATGAGTATTAGCTGGTATGCATAGATTAGCACACGTGTATGGATAAATTTGAGTCAAAGAGCATGAATTGAAAACCATGTTGTTAGCACGACACACACAGAGCAGGCAATGAGACAATAAGTAGAGTGAAAGTGGCGAAACTAGTTATACAAGCCAAAATTACCGGTCCGTGAATTAGTATGTCGAAGGAATAATCCAAACAAGGAAACCCTCATATAATATACTTTATATCTCACATCATCATATCCTAGTCTCATATAATCAGAATTTTCTCCTAAACTAAGAAAACGCATAAAACTGATAAAATTGATAATACTGAATACAAGCAAAATCAGTTGTACAAGCTCAGATTATGACTTCATAAGACAAGTACGTCGAAGGAATAATCCAAATAAGGAAAACCTGATCTATTAACCTTATGCCTCACATAACGGTAATCCAAGTGTATACGACCCAAATTGCAAAACAGTACAACAAATTATTATATTAGCACTTTGTTATTTTTAATCTTCCGACCCATATATCTAAGTATGTGTATAAGGGTACGTTCCATCCCACATACATCAATATATGAGTAAGTCGAGATTGTTATTGAAAACTAATGATGAAACTAAAGGGTTATGTTACAGTGTGCCTCGTGCATACCCAGGACCACAAACCAAGATGTTCCATTGCTAGAGTATGAAACCTGTCGCAAGACGTACAGGAGGTGAGTCTTAATTATGCCCATTCAGGAATATAACATGAGGTAAGGAGCCAACGCTCCCCTCGGAACACATGGAGGCTCTCAGGTAGAATCGAAAGTTTTAGTTGCATAACATAACTAATACCACTGTAAATTTATTTACTACTTGATGTCCATCAGTTTTCCCTTACCCGAATTTAAGTTGTCTTTTTTATAGTTTATTACGTAATTATCAATATATAGGAGTAGCAGGAGTATGACAGGTTCAGGACTAACAGGAGTACATAAGTACTAGGGATACAAGCTACTGTATATAATACAGGATAACTGTTATAGGATTTCCGTAATGTGATAATCACAAGTCAAGAGTAAAGTATGGCAGTGATAACAAGCATGTGTCAGGTGATAGCATGTAGGTGATAGGTGTCAAGTAATAGCATATCAGGTGATAGAACAATAGATATCAACTGTTGTACACTATACGAGAAAATGGTACCGATATAGGGTATCTGTACGAATACAAGAAAATGGTACTGATATAGGAGATCAGTATGAATGTAATAAACGGTACCAATATAGGAGATCGGTACAGATGCAGGAAAACGATACAGTTTTGAAAAATAGTATAAATAAAGATTTCAAAAATCTTCATAACCATCAATAAAAGAATAATAGTTGAGTTATCAAGCAAGCAAGCGAACATCCAAGTGGAGCTAAGCAGAGCTGGAGTAAAGCTAACGTACAACACTATATGACATAACGTTCAGCATGGTTACCACACACGGCATGGCTAAACGCATGTGACGGAGTGAGTATATAAACGTTATATTACCGCGCGTAGAAGTTGCGCTCACGGTGTAAATACGCTCGAACGGAATTAGCGGTAAAGCTTGAGCGCTAGGTTCGCCTACCAGGCATAGCTAAAAGACCTGACGGTCTGAACACACTCCCTCTTCCGAGGAAGTAGGTGAGAGCCCAAAAGGCTAATAGGCCCGAAGGGAGAGTAAGTACCTGCAGAAGTGTCAGTATCGAATACACGCATATAACAGGTAATAACTAAATTACTAGTAGAGTGGTGAAACCTGGAGGCTAAGCAAAACAGAAATAAAAGTCAACGAGCAGATAAGTGAACAATCAAGCAGAGCTGAGCAAGGCTGGTGCAAAGCTAGCACATAGTATTAAAAGCTATCATGCTCGGCGTAGTTACCACTCGCGGCGAAGCTACGATAACGTACATCTATCACTCATGACATAACTACACTCGGATGGAGTTAGCGGTAAAGCACTGAGTGCTAGACTCGCCTACCAGACGAAGCTGAGAGATCGTGAACCTCTAAGCGCACCCTCTTTTGGGAAGTAGGCATAAGAGAGACCATAAAGTCTAATAGGACTAGAAGGCCAAGTAGATACCTGCATAAAATAATGTTAGTAAGCACACATATAAACATGGTACTAACTAGACTATACATGGAGTGGTGAAGCCCAGAGGCTGGTAGGGCTTGGAGGCTGAGTAGAGAGCCTGGAGACTAAACGATCATGAAGGTTCAGTCATGCATGGTGTAGAGCAGATATCACAACATATATAGGTACAGGAATTTAAACTATACTATTCATCACACCGGTACAGTATAGATATCCACATACACACCCACACTGGTACAAATTAAATACCGGTTACACAAAAACACTAATACAAATAGACTCATACAAGTCCTAGAAATTACACCATTTACATGAATAAATATAATTCACCTGTCGAAGTGGAGAAACCCAGAACAAAGCGAGAACACTTGCCTAAAAGTCTTCAAAAAATACCGCAAATCTCAGAATACCAAAAACAGGTGCTGGTGCCACCAATATATAAAAATATAAATTTATATTTATTTTGAGACAGAGAATAAGAGGGAGGAGAGAGGAGAGAGAAACTAAGAGAGGGAGAGGGAAAATAGGCCATGACCTCTAGCCATGGCCTGGCTCTCGGTGGTGTGCTGGTCGCGCCATCAACCAGGGGACATGGAGAGGGAGAATAGTGAGAGGAGAGAGAGGCTTAGGGAGAGAGAATCGAGAGAGAGAGAGAGAGGGACCTAGAGAGAGGGGACTGAGAGAGAAGGGGGAGGGGTGTGGCCGGCTAGGCATCGTTGACCAGTGGTGGCCGGCGACCTGTCGCGGCCGCCGAGACCCAAAGAAAGAGAAGAGAAAGAGATGAGAAAGAGGGAGCTAGTGGGAGAGAAAAAGGAAGACTAAGAGGGGGAGAGGGTGGCCGGTCAATGGCGCGGCGATGCTGGTCGCTGCGACTATAGCCACAGGGAGAAGGAGAGAGAGATGAAGGAAAATAATGAAAAGAAAAATATATGTAAAAAAAAGAAGGGGAGGAAGAGAAAGAGAGAGCAGGGGAGTAGATAAGGCTCGCCAGTAGCCATGCGCGCAGCGCTGCAGGCAATGGCGACCCGATCTGGCTGGAGGAAAGCATATCTGAGGAAGAGGAAGGGGAAATGAGAGAGAGGGAGAAAGAAAAAGAGGTGGGAGAAAGGAGAAGAGGGAGGAGCGAAGCAGGGAGTTACCATCGGGGCTTCACCGGAGGGGAGTAGGGTCGTCAAAGGGTGCACGGTGGCAGATCGAGTTGTGGTGGTGGTCGGATCTGGAAGAGAGAGGAAGAGGGAGAAAAGAAAGAGAAAGAAAAGAAGAGAGAGGCGAAGAGAAAAAGAAAAAAAAAGGAGAAAAGAGGGGATCGGACATTGAGGGTTGGTCGGTGGCGCTGGGGTCACCGGGGGAGACGTCGGCAAGGCGGCGTTGGCCCAGGGGCGGCGGCAGTTGTCGTCAGTAGAAGAGAGAGGGAGTGGAGAGAGAAATCAAAGAGAGAGAAAGAGAAGGGAAAGGGATAGAAAAAAAGAGAAGAAGAGAGAGTTTAAATAGGATAGATATTTTGTGGATGAGGAGGGTGTGCCACATGGCAAGACAAGAAGTGGGGAAAAAGTGGGAGAACCCAATTAAAAATATTATATTAATATAATGCGATAAAATTTGAGAAATTCAAAAAATCCCTAAAAATACTCGAAGGTAGAAAACATTGCTTTAAGGAACAATATGAAATCAGATTTTAGAAATTTAATCCCATTTTCAGATTTAAAATCCTTGAATCAACCAGTAATACCGGCCGACACTAAATCCGGTCAAGTTTAGATAATTTCAGAAAAATCTCCAAAAATGCACTAAAGTATAAAATATGATTCTAAGAAACAATGTGAAAGTATATTTTAGAAAATCAGCTCTATTTCTAAATTAATAATCCAAAAATTCATCGGCGATACGAGTTAACTCCGATTTTGAAGATCTTGCAAAATAATTCGGAAAAATTCTCAAAAATCATGTAAAATATAAATATTGAAAAATGATGTTTGAAACTGAAATCAGCGAAATCTGACTATTGAAAAGACCAAATCAAGTAATACACTAGGATCGGGTCCCTGGTTCAGATTATGGCTGACTCCGAGTTTACGAATTTGGTCCAATATAAAACAATCACATAAATATTTATAAAACTAAACAAATATGGTAGATAAATCAAAAATATGATCAAAAATAGAAATGCATATCTAAGTATGTATTCTAGGAATGGGGTGTTGCATTCTACCCACCTTACCAAACAGTATGGGGAAGACGAACACATAAAGGATAGGGACGAAGATTATACCAATTAAGATATGAGAAACGGAGGGTATTGCTCACATCAACTGAATAACAAACTCGGGACCTAGACATCATCTGTACTACAACCGCATAAATCTTCTGACGATACTATAATAATACTGACCTGATGTATGATGATAAAAGAATACCGCCAGAACAGCAGGCTGACCCATATGAATAATATGAAACGAGTTGAATTGGTGAGGTCGTCTATAATATTCTTTTTTGCACTGCGAGATTAAACTAATGAAGTCCATAGTAATCCTTAGAATTCCATAGTGATTAAAATCTCTGCTTGGCATGAAGTCATGCTTGACGAAGATTCTACAATAGGATTTTCGGATGAGCTGCATGAAGGTTCACCTAGAGGGGGGTGAATAGGTGACGGCTAATCTAATGGTCACTTAATGATGAATGATGCGGAAGCTAAAAGCAATTATGACCAAATAAAACTTTTTACGCTAAACACTATGTGTAACACAAGAGTGTTGCCGAATTCCCCGTGAAGGGCTCTGGACAAACTCCTCTAGATTCCCCTTGAATGGGTTGAGGTGCCGCGTTGGCTCTCTTGGTTAAATACAAGTGTTAGTAAACAATCCCAAGCAATTATATCAATGAGCACAAATGAATATATCAAGCATATGAAGATAGACAATAAAAGTATACAAGATATAAACAAGAGACAAAGAGAGAGAGAGTGAGCAATCGCAAACACAAGGGATTTGTTTCGAGGTTCGAGCACCCTTGCTCTACATCCCCGCCTTCGACACACGAAGGATTTCCATTATGATCGATCCCAATGGATCACCCGGTACCGCAACACCTACAACTCTCGGACTCCCTAGTCCGTACACACCGCAAGCCCACCGGCTCGCCGAGGCCGCACCTCAAACACGGAGTTCGCAACCGAACTCGAAACCACGAGTCCACACTAGGACCCGAAACAACGCGAACACAACCGTCCGCCTTCTCAAAGGAACAAAGTAGAACTTTAGTGATCACAACTCTTGATCACCTAAAATCCTCTCACAATAACACTCCCTATAGGGTAGATATAGCAATGGATAGCCCAAGTGTTGTGTGAGAAAACAAGGAAGAGAATGGTGGAGGAAAACTCAAAGAATCACTTTAAACACTCTTGAATAAAATCTTCCCTTTAGATAGGAAATATTTGCTCTCAAATATGTGGAGAAAACTCTGTTAAAAAGATGGGAAAAACTGGCTCAAAGCTCTTCTAAAATCTTATCTCAAAACAATGACCAAACCCCCAAATTTATAGGCTAGGAAAAACTAGCCGTTGGGGTCTGTCAGATCCACCGGTCGACCCGCCGGTCGACCGCCAATTGTCAAAAATCCGACCGTTGGAGCCTGCCGGTCGACCGCCCGTCGACCCAAAAGAACAGAGAGCACTGCTCTCAGTTCCGGTCGACCGACCGAGTCGACCGGCCAACTGCCAGGACAAGGCGTGCACGCTGTGCAAGTCGGTCGACCGGTCCGGTCGGCCGACTTCAGTGTTAGTCGACTATAAATGTAGTAAGTCGACTATCTGAAGCCTGAAAAATTTTTCTGGGATTAAAAAGTTTGTCTTTTTGGCTCAAATAAAATCCCATAAAATACTTAAAAATCTACAAAATAGTTTTACCAATATACTTTGATAAACAAACATGCTTGCACAAAATCAAGGCATGTTTAAAAGATTGGACTATTTTTGTAACTTGGAAATATTTGGCTCATGATAAAAACTATTTTTCCAAAACAATATTTTTCCAAAACATGTTTTTCAAATCTTCATCTAATACAAAACAAGATATACTTTTAAAGCATAGTGTGTATGGATATGATCCACTACACAAATAAGATGAAATATCTAAGTTTTTGACATTAAGCTCTAAACTTGATTTTGGTTGAAAGATATGTAAACATGAAAACCAAAATCCAAACATGTATTTTTCCAAAATGAAAGTCTTTTCTAAACCGAAAATTCTTTTATGAAAAGACAATAAAATCAAGTGTGTGTGTGTGTGTGTGATATGTACTTGAGCAATCCACCAACTATTCTATCCTTTACATTTTTAACTAAAACAAAAGCAAAATCTTATACCTAGACACAAGTCTTCATCTTCTTGAAGTCTTCACTTGAAGGCTTCTCATCTTCTTGACTTGGTCCAAACTCAATCCATAGAGCTAGACTCCTCTTGAGTACTTAATGTGATCTTGATGCACAAGCTCTTGAATCAACCGGTGCTAGCTCCAAAATTTGACTTTAAATCTTTTATTGAAGCTCCACACCTACTAAGATCTTGATAATAAATCTGTCACTAATTAAACACAAGATCATTAGTAAACATAACTACATGAGTTGATCATCATCAAAACTAGGGTGGAAGGCCTTTGGGCCAACAATCTCCCCCTTTTTGATGATGACAAAACTCATGAAGTTATATATGCACGGATTAAAGTAAAGCTCCAAGGAAGCTCCCCTTAACTCATGCATACCAAATAAACAAAATAAATATGCAATGAGGCACATAAACATGTATGCAAATGTAGGAGTAAACATGCTAATCAAGCATAAAACAAAATCACAAAATCTTTTTTTCCTATTTTGCATAAACACAAACATATATGCATAAACATAAAACATATATGCATAAACATAAATTCTTTTATAACAACATGCATATATAGCAAATACCTCTCCCCCTTTTTGTCAATCATGAACAAAGGGTTTAAGGTAAAAACAAAATCATCAAATCTTTCTCTCCCTTTTTGTCATAAATAAAGAGATCAATAAGGGGTCAAACATATCAATAAAAGGTTATATGCGATATACATTCATGAAGAGGAAGACGCTAAGTTAGCTTCCATACACATATGCATTACATGAAGAAGGGATGACAAGCCCCAATTCACATAACACATATTATGTAATGCATAAGAGGAGATGTGAAGCTCCCCCTACACACGTGTACTGATTGGTAGTCAAAAGTGCATTTTTATCATCATATTTACCAACACATTTTCATATTTATTCATTTAATTCTGCACATTTATTAATATTTTGTGATTTATTGTATGCAGGCCTCGAATTATTATTTTAACAATAAATAAAGCTTAAAGAGCCCAAAAGCCCAAGATCCAAGCCCATGTTTGAAGCCCAGGTGAAAAAGCGCAAATACAAAGAGTCAAAATGCAAATACAAGGGCTAAAAGTTGCAAAAATCAGAGATTAGGAAGGATAGACTTCTATCCAACCCTAAACACCTGCAAGATGAGGATAAAAGGCCAAGATAAAGAGGAATTTCGTGGAGAGAAGATTTGAAGAAATCTGGATTAAGGGTAACTTGATTACCAAGTTATCTCGAAAATCCAGATTAAAAGGCCAGGATCAAACTTCCAGAAGCAGAAGCCCACAGGGACGGACCAGGAGAGGCCACGCGCCAAAGCGCGCGGCCAGAAGCCACAAAAGTGCCGCGGATGCTCGGCAAGGCGCGGCAATTCAGATGAGCTAGAATCCCAGATTTCGTGGTGATGTTTATCCGGGACTCTGTAGCTTCTGCACCTATAAATATCACCTGCAGTGCAACGTACAGAGCGTCCAGCGTCCAGCAAAGGGCCAAAGTTCAGATTTTTAGGGTTTCTTCTAGGTTTTCTTTTCTTTTTGTAATTTTTATGTAAGTGAGGGAGATGGCTTTGTTGAGGGTGACACCGACAGATGATTCTCTTCTCTTCCATTGTAATCAATAAAAAGGTAATTTTTATTTTGTTCTTATGTCGTTGCTTTTCTTTGTTTTCTCTTTCTTTTCTACTGTGTTTCTTTTTGTTGATCTTTGACGAGCACGCGAGCGTTTACCGAACCACAAGTATACCGAAGATTAGTAGGTTCCAACGATATTCCATGGCGATGTTCTTCTCCTCGAGGCGTATCAACTCATGCTTGCCCAAGGCTTGATGACCTAATGCGACAACGGACTGAGTTTGATCCCAAGGTTTATACGTTCAATGCCTCCGAAATAAGGTAGAAAGTGTTAGGTTTCGCATATTTTCTCCAACCAAGGTTAGTTTTCTATTCTTTTCTTTTCTTTTCTTTTTTGTAGATCAAATCCACACCTCTCCAATATTCTTTCCCACAACTCATTGTAAATACCACTTTCTTTGTAAATACCATCGTGACTAACAAATTAACTAAAAAAGATAAACTTTTAGAGAAACTTGCTTAACGCTTCTATCGCAGTCCCTCCTTGAGGATCACGACCCGCATAGCCCTGCTACCGCGGATTAGAACTGATTCCTCGCACGATCTATTCTTAATCTAATATTCTAATTTTTGTGTGCAGGAAAAATCAGTCAACAAATTGGCGCCGTTGCCGGGGAGGGACGGTAAGTTATCTCTAAAACAAAAAAATTTAATTTTTACTAATTCTTTATTCTTTTCTGTTTGCAGGTTGGAGAACAGGAAACAGAAAACAACAGCTGCAGTGGACATATAGCTGCCCTGTGCCTCTGCCCTCGAAGGCAGAGCACAGGAGCCCACTGTTTTGCCGCGGATCCGCGGCCAGAGCCGCGGAAACGCGGCAACAGTAAGGACTACTGATTCAATGTTTTTGCAGAATGCTGAAATTTGAGATTACTGCTTACTGCTCTATTCTGTTTTGTTCTGTGATATACCTGTAAATTGCTAATAATTCAACAGTAAATTATTGGTTGTTAAAAATAAAATTTGATTAGACGTTTGCATATTAGGCACGTGTCTTTTCAATTATTTTTATTTACTGTTGAAGAGTGCTGGAGGAGCAAGGTACGTACGCATTGCATGTAGAATAGGATTCATCTCTTGGTTGATTTTCTGCTTTGAGTGATTCTTATCTATTTATCTTGTACACTTGCACTAATTCATCTTAAGGGCATAACCCATTAACAAGATAAGGTGGGGATTTCATCACCCTTCCTTAGCCCAAAAATCATATCCCGAGCACTCACTAACCCAAGCCTAACTTAAAAATTAGTAGACGTTGGCCCTAGGGACATCTCGGACTCAATTAGGAGATTATCCTAAGGGGAACAGTGCTGGAAGTTGACTCTTGCCAAATCAGTGTCTAGGAAGGGGATTGAGGGCCGAAAGCCCGAAGTGTGGTGGTTATTTAATTAAGGAACGTCTTTGACGGAAAACCTCCCACCACTCTTGCCCCGACCTGGCTGATTAACTTGTGGTCAAAGTCTACACCCTACCTCCCGTGGACAGTCTAACCAGTTAGGAGTCGTCTAGGTCTAGGTCTACCCTAACTTAGGTTAGAAATTTTTGCTTGTTTTTTTTCTTTTGTTTGTGATTGTGTGATATGGCCTATAACAACAATTTTTTCAATTTTAATGAGGATCCATGTTACACACCAACCTCTTATTCGGATATTACCAACCCGGCATATCATAACTTTGACCAACCTAGTGTGCCAGATTGGTCTTATCCGAATCATTACATGCCCCAGTCCCAATACTATGAACAAGATTGGAATAATCATCACTACTCTTCACAGAGTCAATGGGGATTCAATACCCCTGAGCCATATGGTCAACCACCTGTTCAACCAGTATCTTCATATACGTCTTTTCCCACATCACCAAGGTTTCAGTCCACCATTGATCTATTTGATGGGTTAGAAGAAAAAGTGGATCGGTTGCAAGATATAATGAATGATCAAATTTCTAGACTTTCAAACATTCTTGAGCGAACCAACCAAGTTGATAGGAACCAAAAATCATTCTGTCTAGAAGACCTTGATCAAAATTCAATTTCATCACATCAATATGAACTTGCTCAACCCCAATCCTTGGACAAGTTGGCTAGTTTTAATTTCAATGAGATTGAATTAGATTGTGAATGTGAACCCGATCCCCAACTTTGCGATTCAGTTTCCATCTTCGAATCTATGTTGACTCCAGTATCCTTACCCAATTTGGACCAATTTTCTGAGCCAACATTTATTCCCATACCTATAGATCATGAAATTGAATCACCCATTTTTGATGATCATATTGAACTTGACCAATTGTGCAATTTTGAAAGTCCCATGGAAAAATTGGCAAGTTCCCATTTTTATGAGATTGAAACTAATGAGATATGTGACCTAGATTCCCAAATCTATGATCAAGTTCAAATTCCCGAATCATTATTGACTCCTGTTTTGTTACCCGACTTAGGTAATATTTTAGAGTCAGTTTTGATTCCCACACTTATCATTCCTGAACTTGAATCACCAACATTGAGTCACATTCCATTGTGGGAAAATGATTGTAGACTTGAGTTTCAATTTCTTGACTTGGACCCACTTCTTGATCCTAGCCCGACTCCTGAACCTTTACTTGATTTGAGTTTCTTTCCTGAGTCGGTATTAGATCCTGAACCTATCATTCTTGAGTCCAAGTCAACCATTTTACCAAGTCACATTCTTTTGTTGGACATAGGTATAGACCATGACTCTGTGATGATTTTCCAGGACTGGTCATGTAAAGGGAGTAAGTTTCACGAGAGGATCTTCCATGATCCTATTCATTCTGGGGACTGTAAATATGTAAATAAAAAAGAGGTAAATAAAGGTAGGTCCCGTGAACTACCACATTATCTTGTTTGGGCCGCATTTCGTGGACCAATTAGACCACCTCCGGAACCACCACCTTAAGGTAACTTCCGCCTTCCCTTGTTCTGTTTCATGCATATATGCATTCATTCATACATTGAGGACAATGCATGAGATAAGTGTGGGGGTGGGTTTTACTAACATACTAACATAGGTAAAAACTAACAAAAAAAAAAAAAAAATCTAAAAAATTTTTTTAAAAAAAAAACATGTTATAAAAAGGAAATATTTTGACTTATTTTTTGAAAGAAATCTAAGTTAGTTTTAAGGATTAGGAAAATAATGATTAGGATTTCTAAAAACTTGGTCAAAATAAATAAATTGTTTAAATTTTAGGTATAGGAGGAGAAATTGAATAAATAATTAGTCTTGATTTTTACCTTAATGAAATGTGCATACCAAATGCATATCTAGGATTCTAAGACAAAGACCTTGTGCCTCATAAAAAAAAAAAAGAAAAAAAAAAAGAAAAAAAAATCACCAATTAAGCTGATACATGTGCCTCAAGAAGCATAAGTATTCATGCCTAAAGGTGAGTAAATAAAATAAAGTCCTTAGTTTTGGGGCCTAGTTCACTCGAATTTGAGTCCGCGGGGTGTTTTCTTACCTGGTGCCCTAAAGCCAACCGGTTTGGGAGTCATCGACTTTAAGTTCGTTACATGGGTGGATTAGAAAGCCTAAGAAAACTAAGAAATATAATATATGTATTAACACATCTAATAATCAATAGTTAGGTATGAGGGCCTCAAGAAGCCTTGATACTTATACGAAAGAAAATTAGATGAGTTATACATGCCAAAAAAAAAAAAAATTATATTAACACATCTAATAGTCAATTAGTTAGGTATGAGGGCCTCAAGAAGCCTTGATACTTACACGAAAGAAATTAGATGATGTTATAAAAATACTAAAGAGGCATGAGAGTCCAAGTTAAGGAATACCTAGATTCACAAGGGTGCGTATGACTTTTGGTAACGAAAAAGACTATATTAGAAATTCAATTTTAATCCTTACCTAAAATGAATAACAATTGACTTTATAAAGACCAGGTTTGAAGAATGAATAAAAATGATAATCCTAAAACTTATAGACTACTTAGTCTCTTCAAATATAATTCAAATATTTTCCTTTTTATGGATTTTGTGGGTGTAATCCGCTGAAAACCCTCACGAGACAACACTCGTCCTCTAGGGTAACCTAGAGGTTTAACGGCTTGTTGCACGTGCTAAGTGCAATCGTGATTCCTACGAAAGTGAGTTAGGTTAGATTAACTTTTTCTTTTTCTTTGTTTTTACTCGAGGACGAGCAAAAAGATAAGTGTGGGGGTGTGATTGGTAGTCAAAAGTGCATTTTTATCATCATATTTACCAACACATTTTCATATTTATTCATTTAATTCTGCACATTTATTAATATTTTGTGATTTATTGTATGCAGGCCTCGAATTATTATTTTAACAATAAATAAAGCTTAAAGAGCCCAAAAGCCCAAGATCCAAGCCCATGTTTGAAGCCCAGGTGAAAAAGCGCAAATACAAAGAGTCAAAATGCAAATACAAGGGCTAAAAGTTGCAAAAATCAGAGATTAGGGAAGGATAGACTTCTATCCAACCCTAAACACCTGCAAGATGAGGATAAAAGGCCAAGATAAAGAGGAATTTCGTGGAGAGAAGATTTGAAGAAATCTGGATTAAGGGTAACTTGATTACCAAGTTATCTCGAAAATCCAGATTAAAAGGCCAGGATCAAACTTCCAGAAGCAGAAGCCCACAGGGACGGA
Source organism: Agave tequilana (assembly GCA_038442645.1). Taxonomy (NCBI): domain Eukaryota; kingdom Viridiplantae; phylum Streptophyta; class Magnoliopsida; order Asparagales; family Asparagaceae; genus Agave; species Agave tequilana. The sequence continues at coordinate 23,216 of JAVJIF010021094.1, forward strand.
CCAGGAGAGGCCACGCGCCAAAGCGCGCGGCCAGAAGCCACAAAAGTGCCGCGGATGCTCGGCAAGGCGCGGCAATTCAGATGAGCTAGAATCCCAGATTTCGTGGTGATGTTTATCCGGGACTCTGTAGCCTTCTGCACCTATAAATATCACCTGCAGTGCAACGTACAGAGCGTCCAGCAAAGGGCCAAAGTTCAGATTTTTAGGGTTTCTTCTAGGTTTTCTTTCTTTTTGTAATTTTTATGTAAGTGAGGGAGATGGCTTTGTTGAGGGTGACACCGACAGATGATTCTCTTCTCTTCCATTGTAATCAATAAAAAGGTAATTTTTATTTTGTTCTTATGTCGTTGCTTTTCTTTGTTTTCTCTTTCTTTTCTACTGTGTTTCTTTTTGTTGATCTTTGACGAGCACGCGAGCGTTTACCGAACCACAAGTATACCGAAGATTAGTAGGTTCCAACGATATTCCATGGCGATGTTCTCCTCCTCGAGGCGTATCAACTCATGCTTGCCCAAGGCTTGATGACCTAATGCGACAACGGACTGAGTTCGATCCCAAGGTTTATACGTTCAATGCCTCCGAAATAAGGTAGAAAGTGTTAGGTTTCGCATATTTTCTCCAATCAAGGTTAGTTTTCTATTCTTTTCTTTTCTTTTCTTTTTTGTAGATCAAATCCACACCTCTCCAATATTCTTTCCCACAACTCATTGTAAATACCACTTTTCTTTGTAAATACCATCGTGACTAACAAATTAACTAAAAAAGATAAATTTTTAGAGAAACTTGCTTAACGCTTCTATCGCAGTCCCTCCTTGAGGATCACGACCCGCATAGCCCTGCTACCGCGGATTAGAACTGATTCCTCGCACGATCTATTCTTAATCTAATATTCTAATTTTTGTGTGCAGGAAAAATCAGTCAACATGTACCACATAAAGAAGAGTTGTCAAGCTCCTCAATATACAATACACTCAACATGAATCTATATGTAGAAGAGATGTTAAGCTCTCCTTGCATATAAGAAATACAAATCAAAACATTTTTTTTTATTTTTCTTTATTAAAACAAATTTTGAATTTTCTCAATAAAACAAATCTTGAGAATTTTTCTTAAACAAAATTTTTAAAGGTATCAGAGCTTTGTAAAACAAACAAATTTTAAGATACCAAATTGAAATAATCATTATTGTAAATCATATTGATACCAATTGAAATTAAACAAATATGAAGTTGAAACATATTGATACCAATAGTAAACATAATGATCAAAAAAAAATTTTATTTTTCATCATAAACCTTGTGCTTTTAAAAATGTGAACAAATTGAAAGTTAAGCACATGAAAATCATATATACGTATAAAATAATATACCAATTGAAATTGATACATACATACATATAAGAAACAAATATGAGTATATACAAAAATTATCAATTTAGACACCAATTGAAAGAATTTCAATGATACCAATTGAAATAACAATGTAAATCAAGTATATATCTCATATAACTACCACCCAATCATGGTTCAAGTTTTTAAATGATTTTTATTTTAAAGCATACATGAACATGATCTCCCATCCATCCTCCCATAGATGGTAGGGGTTTTCAAAAATAGATTTGAAAAATATTTTAGCATTGAAAATCACTACCAAATGAAGAACAATAACTAGTTAAAATAATTTTTGAAAAACTAGTTAAAGATCCGTCAAAACATGAAATCAAAGCATATGTATTTCATGAATCATATCAAATACAAGAATTGACACTCGATCTATGAAGCTCAAAAATATGTTCATGAATCAAAGTCATGACAAAAGAAATAAAGTGTGAGTGTTCAAAAAGTCATGTAAATAGCATTTTCATGAAAATAGACATTGAAGCTCAAAAAGTGTGAGTATCATTTTTTTTTTATCCAACAAACATGAAAATTCATTTTTCATTAAAACAAAACACACTTCTAGGTGTATGTATGATTTATCCAATCCTAACAATACACATACATATCCCAAACATAAAACGAGTCTATTAATAGTATTTGCATGAAGGCAAGAGACTCAAAATGGATATACATGTATATTTATTAGATTTGAATAAAAGATACATTTACATGAAGTAAAATCATAAAATTTGGCAAAGCATGTATAAATGGAAGAATCATCAAAACTAGATTATACATGTGCATATAGTGGGTACAAATGAGCATGAAGTGCAAACATATATAAATCACGTGTAACTTACTATTTGTACATGTATAATACAAGTTTTGATAAAAACTACATCTAAGCATGTTTTTACCACATGAAGCACATAAAACAAATAAAACATGAGCATGAAGCGCAAACATATATAAATCACGTGTAACTCACTATTTGTACATGTATAATACAAGTTTTGATAAAAGCTACATCTAAGCATGTTTTTACCACATGAAGCACATAAAACAAATAAAACATGATCATGCTAAAAATATCATGAATAAGCAAGTATGAACATAAATAAAATGGGAGTTTAGAGATTGTTACCAACTCCAAAGCTCCAATCATGGTGGTTGTCCCACCAAAACCTCCTTGATAGCGATGCATCAATAAGTGTGTCCATCATATCCATTTGCATCCACCATCAAGGCACCATTCCTCTCACGTTTTGTGAGAGCCCTCACCTACATCAAAAACACACGGTGGGGGTTTTGGTACCCATTTTCTTTTGGGTCCTTGAGGGTTAGTCTTGTAAGGCACCCAAACATTTTTATTAGCAAAATTTAAAGCATTTATCTTATCAAAACAAAATTTTGCTAAATGGCCTTTGCGGCCACAATGTGTACATGTGTACACCTTAGGATGCTTATGTGTAGGAGTGTGATTATGACGTGCAACATAAGCAAATGCATGATGATGTTGTGCATGAATGTGTGGAGTTTGTTTCTTTAAAAACATTGACTCCAACCTAGTATGGTTAAATGCACAAGAGTTCAAAGTTGAACTCAAACAATCCATTTTATTTTTCAAATCTTTAATCTCATTAGTGGTGGCATGTAAAGCATGATGAGATAAAGAATCATTTTTCTTTTTCCTTTTCGAAACAAAATCTTTTTCCTTTTCAAAAACTTTTCTTTTAAAGACTTATTTTCTTGAAAAATAACTTCTCTTTGTTTTCCACCAAATCAATTTTATCCTTCAAAATAGTGTTCCCTTCACACAAATCATTTAATTTAGACATAAGGGAAACATTTTCATTTTTCAAATCTTCTTTTCTTTTTCTAAGCATGCAATCTTGTTTCTAAATGAATCTTGTTCTAAATGCATGCAATCAATTTTCTTTTTAAAATTTTTATTTTCCTTTTAATCATGTCATATTTTCAAGCAATAATTGACAAAATGTAGTAAGCTCATCATATGACATGTCCTCATCCTCGGATTCGGTAGTTACCTCATGCTCTGATACCAATTGAAGGAATCCAATGAAACCAATTGACATAACAATAAGATCAAGTGTATATCTCATAACCTACCACCCTTCATATGCTCAAGATAGAAGATTTTCAATGAAGCATACAAGGCATAATCGCCCATCCATCCTCCCATTGAGGGTAGGGGTTTTCAAAAATAGATTTGAAAAATAAGCTTTTTTGAAAAACTCTACCAAATGAAGAACAATAACTAGTTAAAAATAAATTTTTTTTGAAAAACTAGTTAAAGATCCTTCAAAACATGAAATCAAAGCATATATTTTTCATGAATCATACTAAGTACATAAAAGTTCAAGCACTCATAGTCCATAAAGCTCAAAATTATCTTGAAAAGTAAAAGATGAGTGTTCAAAGGTTAAGTAAATAGCATTTTCATGAAAATAGACATTGAAGCTCAAAAAGATCATAAGTCACATTTTTAACAAAACAAAAACATGAAAATTATTTTTCATTAAAACACTAATCTTCATGGTATATGTATGATTTATCCAAAACTATCAATACACATACATATCCCAAACATAAAAAAGTCTATTAATAGTATTTGCATGAAGACAAGAGACTCAAAATGGATATACATGTATATTTATTAGATTTGAATAAAAGATACATATACATGAAGTAAAACATGAAAATTGGCAAAACAAGTATAAATGAGAATCATCAAAACTAGTCTATACATGTGCATATAGTGGGTACAAATGAGCATGAAGTGCAAACATATATAAATCACGTGTAACTCACTATTTGTATATGTATAATACAAGTTTTAATAAAAACTACATCTAAGCATGTTTTTACCACATGAAGCACATAAAACAAATAAAACATGATCATGCTAAAAATATCATGAATGAACAAGCATGAACATAAAAAGTAGGAGTTTAGAGATTGTTACCAACTCCAAAGCTCCAAGCATGGTGGTCATCCCACCAAAAACTCCTTGATAGCGGTGCATCAAATGTATATCCTTGTAGTCCATGCAACCAACACCAAGGCACCATTCCTCTCACGTTTTGTGAGAGCCCTCACCTACATCAAAAACACACGGTGGGGGTTTTGGTACCCATATTTTCTTGGGTCCTTTGGGGTTAGTCTTGTAAGGAACCCAAAAATTTTTATTCATAGCAAAATTTATATGATGTAATCTATTAAAACAAAACTTTGCTAAATGGCCTTTGCGGCCACAATGTGTACATGTGTACACCTTAGGATGCTTATGTGAATGTTTGTGATCGTGTTGTGCAACATAAGCAAATGCATGATGTGAGTGTGCATGTACATGGGGAACTTGTTTCTTTTGAAACAAGGATTCCAATCTAGAATGGTTGAATGCACAAGAGTTCAAAGTTGAACTCAAACAATCCATTTTATTTTTCAAAACATTAATCTCACTAGTGGTGGCATGTAAAGCATGGTGAGATATAGAATCATTTTTCTTTTCTTTTGAAAAACATTTTCTTTTTCTTTTTCAACAAATTTTCTTTTTAAAGATTTATTTTCTTGCAAAATAATTTTCTTTTGTTTTCCCACCAAAATAATTTCATTTTTCAGACTTGTGTTTCCTTCACAAAGATCATTCAATTTAGACATGTGGGAAACATTCTCATTTTTCAAAATTTTATTTCCTTTTTCTAAACATGCAATATTATTTCTAAATGAATCATGTTCTATATGCATGCACTCAAATTCTTTTTCAAATTTTATTTTCCTTTTTAATCATGTCATATTTCTCAAGCAATAATTGACAAAATGTAGTAAGCTCATCATATGACATGTCCTCATCCTCGGATTCGGTAGTTACCTCAAGGGGGTTATCCCCTTGGACCATATAGCACTTGTTGGAGGTGTCGCTTCCAACATCCGAATCGCTCCCCGCATAGTATTGATCTTTTTGCCAAGGGAGATGAGGGTATTCCATACTACAAAAGCCGAATCAAAGTTAGAAACTCTAGATAAATAAACATCATCTAGGGTAGACTTTAAAGCATGAAGGGCTTTTGCATTAGCCTCAAAATTCTTACCATCTAAACAATATGCATTATTAGTAGTGGCAAGATAAACATGATAACCTAGGGCTTTGAGGTACAAGAACATCTTCACCTTCCATATATGGATGTTAAGAATGTCAAACATGGGCGGTGACATGAAGTCCATGGTGTGTGTACAAAATATTGTGATTAGCCTAAAAATGAGGATCTTTAACTCTAGGTTGTTAGACCCAAATCAGAGTACCAAGCTCTGATACCAATTGAAGGTTCACCTAGAGGGGGTGAATAGGTGAAGGCTAATCTAATGGTCACTTAATGATGAATGATGCGGAAGCTAAAAGCAATTATGACCAAATAAAACTTTTTACGCTAAACACTATGTGTAACACAAGAGTGTTGCCGAATTCCCCGTGAAGGGCTCTGGACAAACTCCTCTAGATTCCCCTTGAATGGGTTGAGGTGCCACGTTGGCTCTCTTGGTTAAATACAAGTGTTAGTAAACAATCCCAAGCAATTATATCAATGAGCACAAATGAATATATCAAGCATATGAAGATAGACAATAAAAGTATGCAAGATATAAACAAGAGACACAGAGAGAGAGAGAGTGAGCAATCGCAAACACAAGGGATTTGTTTCGAGGTTCGAGCACCCTTGCTCTACATCCCCGCCTTCGACACACGAAGGATTTCCACTATGATCGATCCCAATGGATCACCCGGTACCGCAACACCTACAACTCTCGGACTCCCTAGTCCGTACACACCGCAAGCCCACGGGCTCGCCGAGGCCGCACCTCAAACACGGAGTTCGCAACCGAACTCGAAACCACGAGTCCACACTAGGACCCGAAACAACGCGAACACAACCGTCCGCCTTCTCAAAGGAACAAAGTAGAACTTTGGTGATCACAACTCTTGATCACCTAAAATCCTCTCACAATAACACTCCCTATAGGGTAGATATAGCAATGGATAGCTCAAGTGTTGTGTGAGAAAACAAGGAAGAGAATGGTGGAGGAAAACTCAAAGAATCACTTTAAACACTCTTGAATAAAATCTTGCTTTTAGATAGGAAATATTTGCTCTCAAATATGTGGAGAAAACTCTGTTAAAAAGATGGGAAAAACTGGCTCAAAGCTCTCCTAAAATCTTAGCTCAAAACAATGACCAAACCCTCAAATTTATAGGCTAGGAAAAACTAGTCATTGGGGTCTGTCAGACCTGCCGGTCGACCGCCAACGGTCAAAAATCCGACCGCCCGGTTCCGCCCGGTTCCGGTCGACCCAAAAGAACAGAGAGCACTGCTCTCAGTTCCGGTCGACCGACCGAGTCGACCGGCCAACTGCCAGGACAAGGCGTGCACGCTGTGCACGTCGGCCGACCGGTCCAGTCGGTCGACTTCAGTGTTAGTCGACTATAAAGGTAGTAAGTCGACTATCTGAAGCCTGAAACAATTTTCCGGATTAAAAAGTTTGTCTTTTTGGCTCAAATAAAATCCCATAAAATACTTAAAAATCTACAAAAATAGTTTTACCAATATACTTTGATAAACAAACATGCTTGCACAAAATCAAGGCATGTTATAAAAGATTGGACTATTTTTGTAACTTGGAAATATTTGGCTCATGATAAAAACTGTTTTTCCAAAACAATATTTTTTCAAAACATGTTTTTCCAATCTTCATCAAATACAAAAACAAGATATACTTTTAAAGCATAGTCTGTATGGATATGATCCACTACACAAATAAGATGAAATATCTAAGTTTTTGACATTAAGCTCTAAACTTGATTTTGGTTGAAAGATATGTAAACATGAAAACCAAAATCCAAACATGTATTTTTCCAAAATGAAAGTCTTTTCTAAACTGAAAATTCTTTTATGAAAAGACAATAAAATGAAGAGTGTGTGTGTGTGTGATATGTACTTGAGCAATCCACCAACTATTCTATCCTTTACATTTTTAACTAAAATAAAAATAAAATCTTATACCTAAACGCAAGTCTTCATCTTCTTGAAGTCTTCACTTGAAGGCTTCTCATCTTCTTGACTTGGTCCAAACTCGATCCATAGAGCTAGACTCCTCTTGAGTACTTGATGTGATCTTGATGCACAAGCTCTTGAATCAACCGGTGCTAGCTCCAAAATTTGACTTTAAATCTTTGTTGAAGCTCCACACCTACTAAGATCTTGATAACAAATCTGTCACTAATTAAACACAAGATCATTAGTAAACATAACTACATTAGTTGATCATCATCAAAACTAGGATGGAAGGCCTTTGGGCCAACACTGCATACTTACCATTACTCTGGACATAGACTAGAATATCAAAAATAAAGAAAAACCCTAATAAAAAAGATTATGGATAAAGAAAGCCGATAATAAAAATGAATTCTGGATATGGAACATGAATTAGTCTGAAAAGAATAACTAAGAACTCATAATAATTGCCCTCCGAATGATAACCCAGCTGTAGATTAAATATCGAAAATACCCAAGTCCTACAAGGTTGGCTGAATAGATTATCAATAATGATTATGACAAGTTGGTTCAGATGCAGCGAAAAAGCCCGGTTCACTAAGTCCTGCAACACGTTAGGCAGGAGAAATCTGGGAACGAGACTAAGATAATAAACTCTGACGGAACTAGTCACAAGCGAAGTCAGAACCAGGTGGGGATATTGTGTAACAATACGTCAGGCGCTAAGCACTAGATTGCGGTGGAGGTAACCCTTTGCAAGGCTCACACTAGGTAGAGATAACGTTGTGAAGTCAGCGCATAACACATCGTTATGTGCTGAGCACTATGGTGCAGCAAAGCCCATGCCTAGTTAAGCTCGCGTGACTAGAACACGACTCTAGATTGGCGAGGCTAACGGGATCCGAGGCTCATCAAATCCCTAAAGGTTTTTGCACATTGTGGCTGAGCCCAGTTAAGTCAATAGAAAATGATACTCCCCGCCCCACCAGGTACAAAAATGGTAATGCAATGTATATACATAGAGTAGAATACCCATACGTATAACGCTAAGTATATCAGTACAGTCAGGAATCAGAGTATGGATGCATAGTGGTACTAAACATTCCAACATTACAGTTCAAGTACATTGTTATCATAGAATGTGATCCAATATTACAGGAATATTACATCACCAAGGGATACAAAATATGATTTACAAGAGATTTACACGGGCTAAAAGTAATAGATGCTCTCAAGCAGGGAGGAGGAATATCAAGAGCCAGTCAACAGAACGGACCAAAAGAATCTGCTACATGATCGTCATGCTTTCGCTACATGCTCTGAATAACTACAGGAACTTTGAAATTACACCTAGAGGGGGGTGAATAGGTGTAAGGCAAATCCATTAAAAAATTTAATGCAATCTAAAATGAAATGATATGGAATTCAAATCTAAAGCAACACACTATGTATAACCAAAGAGTGTAGCTGAATTCCCCGTGAAGGGCTTTGAACTATCTCCTCTATATTTCTCTTAGATAAGAGTTGAGGCGCTATGTGAACCTCTCCTAGTTTAACACAAGTATGATGACACAATTAACACCAAGCATATGTATATGATATGAGCAATATGAATCAATGTTAAATATGAAAGAGAGAGTTTAGAGAAAGTGGATCAATCGCAAACGTGAAGATGTGTTTCGAGGCTCGAGCCACAGCTCTACCTTCCCGCTTTCACACTGAAGGATTTTCACTAATGCGTCCACAAAGGACATCCCGCACAGGGAACCTCCACCGAGGATTTGGGTAATACAACACAAGGAGAACACAACTCCTCTCTCCAACAACAATCACCTCTACACAAGAGGTAAGGCACCAATGCCAAAACAACTATCACCTCTCCACAAGAGGTATAGGCACAAAGCCAACCAAACTATCACCTCTCCACAAGAGGTATAGGCACAAAGCCAACCACACTATCACCTCTCCACAAGAGGGATAACAACCAACCAAAGCAAAGGTAAGATTTACAACTTGGTGATCTCAAGACCATAAACCACTCTTGGTGATCTTAATGGATCATAAAAACTTTTTCTCACCAATAAAAAGATCCTAATGATAGGATAGATGTAATAGCTCAAGTTGTGAGAAAAACTAAGGAGTTTGGAAGATAAAATCTTATAGAAAACTTTTTGGGAAAACAATAGATATAGATGAAGAAGATAACCAAAAACTAAAATCCCAAAATCTCTTTTTTTTTAATTTCCTACCCTTGAAAACACAAATAAAAAATCAAACTTTTTGCTCAAAAACTTCTTTTGAATTGCTGCAAAAACACTTGTAAGATAGAAAATAAATGCTCTCAAAATCGTTATTGAAAATAGTCCAAGGAAACCCCTTTTTATAGGCTTTTACAAATGAAGCCGTTGGCAACCAAATATGGTCAGAATTGACCTTCTGGTCGACCGGCCGGTCGACCGGCCAACGGTCAAATTTTTGACCGTTGCCTATCTCCGGTCGACCGCCCTTACCCGAGAGTAAGGGAACTACAGTCGGTTGACCGTGCGGTCGACAGGCCTAAGAGGCTAGCTACGTGCACCTTTTTGTACACATTGGTCGACCAGCCCACTCGACCAACCCTGGTCCAGTCAACCGCCTGGTCGACCGCCAGCTCAAAACAGGCAGGGATAGAGGACATGAAAACGGGTCTTTTTGATTCAATTAAAATCCCATAAAATCACATTAATTCCACAAAAATAAGTTCTTATAAGATCTTTGAAGAACAAATATGTGTGACCAAAATTCAACACATATTACAAATATTTTGAACCATTTTTGTGATTTAGAAGTTGAACTTAAAACTGAAAATCGTATTTTCTAAAACTTGCATTTGAAATGAAAAACTGTTTCCTCCAAAACATGTATAGATACAAATAGAAGATATTGAAACTCTTTTGAAGCATAGAGTGTATGGATAAAATCCAGTACACATGAAAGATATTATATCATTGTTTTTGATCTGAAATCCAAAGCCGGTTAAATGAAAACCAAACATATAGAAACTTGTGTGTGTGTGTGAAGTTGAGCATATCAACACTATCTATCTTACACAAGATCTAAACAACACAAACCGAAGTCTTCTTATAGAACTCTATCCCCAAATTGTCTCCATCCAAACACGATCTAACGAGTTAGAATCCAACCGAGTGCTAGATGCGATCTTGATGCGTAAGCTCTTGAATCAACACGTGTAAGCTCCAAAAATATCTTTGTTGAAGCTACACACCTACTAAGATCTTGATAGATAACTGAAACTAAATAAGAATAAGATCATTAGTACACTATAACTACATGAGTTAATCATCATCAAAACTAGAGTGATGGGCCTTTGGGCCAACAATCTCCCCCTTTTTGATGATGACAAAACTCATGGAGTTATATATGCATGGATTAAAGATAAGCTTCATAGAAGCTCCCCCTTAACTCATGCATATCAATAAATAATAAAGATATTCAATAAAGTACATAAACTAACACAAAACATATAACTAACACAAAACATATATGCATAAATAAGATATAAACATGCATATATAAACTCAAAATTCTCTCCCCCTTTTTGTCAATTCATCAACAAAGGGGTGAAGTAAAAAATAATCAATTGTCATATAAAAAAAAATCGAGAAGACGTAAAACCAAAACATTTGAATCTTTTCTTTAGTCAACAAAACAATGCTTAATACCAATTTAAAATTTTTGAAAAACATAATGAAACCAATTGAAAAAATTTTGATAAGCATATTGATACCAATAAAAAAAATATTGATACTAATTGAAGGTAAAAACTAAATTTTTGAATAAACACTAAAATCATTTTGTAATAAGGATACCAAATAGAGAATAATACCAATTTAAGATCATTGATACCAATATTGAAAATGTTAGCATATACTAAAACAAAGTACGTTTCAACATAAAGAGTGGGAGTAAGATACCAATTTGAAAGTGAAGACTGGTACCAATTGAAAACTCAACCAATACCAATTTTACACAAAACCTGATTTAAAAATAAGAATTTTCTCTCCCTTAATGAAATACGAATGAAAACAATGCATAGGCTTGAATAAGCTACCAATTTAAAAAAGTTAATTGACATTATAAACTAAATCAAGCTTAGCAATAAAAAATTTGTGCTTTTAAAAAGAATTGTAAAACAAGCACAATCAAATCATATATATGTATGTATGGATATACCAATTGAAATATAAGGCACACATATATAGAAAAGACATATGAGTATACATACATATAAAATAACAATTGTGATACCAATTGAAAAATAATGAGGATCAAGTGTATAAATCATACCTACTACCTTTTTCATGCACAAGTTTAAAAGATATTCATTAAGGGTATACAAGGCATGATCGCCCATCCAACCGCCCTTAGAAGGTAGGGGTTCTCAAAAATCGTGATTTGAAAGTAAATAGGCATAGTTTGAAAACTATACCAATTGAAGAATATAAACTAGTTTTAAAGATATTTTTGAAAACTAGTAAGAAATCCTTCAAAATATGAAACCAAATCATACATCCCATGAAGACATGAAAATCACATAATAATTAACACTAAAAATCTATAAAACACATATATGCTAATGAAAACAAAGTCATCAGTAAACATCTAATATAGAATGTAAGAATCATGTAATCAACAAAATCATGAAAATAAGGCATTTAAGCTCAATTGAAATTCCTTTACAAACATGAAAAACATAAAAGTTCAATTTCATCAAAACAAAACAAACTTCAAGACATATGTATGCTTTTTATAAACTAGAATATATATACATATCCAAATATAAACGAGTCCACAACAGTATATTGCATGAAAGGCAATTGACTCAAGGATGTACATGTATATCTGTTAGTTTAGACAAAAGTAACATATATATGAAGCTAAACATATACAAAAATAGGGAATAAAGTTAGAATGCAAGAGTCATCAAAACTGGGCCATACAAATATATCTAATGGGAACAAATGAGCAATTTAGCACAAACTTATAATAATCAAATGTGGCTCACTAGTTGTACAAGTATAAATACAAGTTTTAATGAAAAACTTCATCTAAACAAGAAATCAAAACCTTAAAGTGTAAAAATCATAAACATAAATCAAAACATGATCAATCAAAATGAACAGTGAAACCAAAACATATTAAAAATATTTATGTGAAAGCATGTAATCAAAATGGGAGTTAGAGATAGTTACCAAAACCAATAGGGCTCATCTCTAGGTCTCCAAACCATGGTGGTCCTCTCATTAAACATCCTCGAAAGTAATGCATCCAATGTAGTGTCTATTAAGCTCAAATGCATCCACCATCAAGGCACTATTACTCTCACATTAAGTGAAAGCCCACACCTACATCAAATACAATAGGGGTGGATTTTGGTACTCATATCTTATTGGGTCCATAGGGGTTAACACCTTTCCTAAGCCAAACATTATTATTTGCAAATTTTACAGAATTTAGTCTATCATAGCAAAATCTTGCAAGATGGCCTTTGCGGCCACAATGTGTACATGTGTACACTCTACATACATATGAGAATGGGTGTGATCATGGGGTACATGAGGTGTATGCCATGAATGTGTGCATGGATATGAGGTGCATGTTTCTTGAGAAACATGGTTCCAATTTCTTACGATCCATAGCACATTGGCTCAAAGTGAAGCCCAAACAATCTACACTCTTCTTTAACATACATATATTACTTTCAACATTAGAAGAATATGTGGAGGATGCAATAGTAATATTTGATGATGAAGATGTAGTAGCATGGAAAACATGAAAATCTAAATCATTTTTCAAAGATTTATTTTTATTTGAAATCAAATTCAATTCTTTTGAAATAGAAACAATTTTATTTTTCGAAGAATCATTCTCTTTTAAAACAAAATATAATTTTGAGATAAAGCCTAATTTTTCTTCAAAACATTATCACAATCATTTTTATTCTTCACAATCTTATTTTCATTTAGGACAAGGTTAAGTTGGGATTTTAATGAGTCCCTTTCAATTGAAATCTCATCCTTCTCTTGCAAAACTGTTTCAAGCCTAGAAAATAAGTTTTTATTCTCTTCTAAACTTTTCTTTTTAAAAAGTTTATATTTTTCAAACACAAAATAATAATAGTTCTTCATTTATAGCATCAGCATTCATGCTATCATAAACTGAAGAACTAGTTGATCGGTCACATATATTGCATACATATTGTCACATTTGCATGCTTGTTATCTAAATAAATCATATTAATAAGTCCTATTGTTCTTTATAAAATACAGGCCTATTGCTAAAGAATAGGCCAGAGAAACAAGCCCAAAAGCCCATTTAATTCAGAATAAATTCAAAATCAGGGAATCAGGGCAGATCTAAGCAAATCATAGAGGTTGAAAACCGGTTGAAATGAATCTTCCCAAATCAAGCAGTTGAAGCCAACAAATCAAAGATCGTTTCGTCAAATCTGGGAGCTGCAACAGTAAATTCAACAAGACAAAAGGAAGCCCAAAGCCACGCCAACTGTTATCCCACCTGGATGTGGCCAATTGGCCACATCTAGGCCGCGGATCCGCGGCCCAAGCTGTGGATCCGTGCCTTGTTGGTGGAGATAAGGGAGCGTTTGCTCCCCTTATCTCCTCACTCCCTGCCCTCTGGGTTTTTACCTATAAAAGCTTGGGTTTTGTACTGAAAAATTATCGACGACTAGGATGAAATTTCTTGCTCAATTTTTAAGGTTTAGGATCTTTGTTAGATAGTGTAGAAAAGTTGTATCTCTGTTCTTTAATTTGTAGTTTAGTCCAAATACCAGTGAGAGAGAGGAATTGAGTGATTGTAATCTGAAGATTGAAGTGACATCAATAAAGGATCAAGCTTTCTCCTCTTTTACTCAAATTCACGGGTATGTCTTGTATTATTTTCATGTCGAGTTTTATATTATTCATGAGTAGCTAAATCAGTTTTCTGGGCTCACTATTACTCCTCTCTCTGATCCCTCTTCTTTTCAAATGGTTTTGATGAAATGACCCAATGAATCATTTGCATGCCTAACTTAAACCTTTCTTCTTGAAAGTGTTCTTGAAGGCACATGAGGATGGGTTTGGATTTTTAACTTCTACCTCTTTTCAAAACGTCTCTTGAACTTGTTTTTATCTCATACTTGAACTTCTTGATGATTTAACATTCAACTCAAGACGATTTCTTAAAGAAAAGAATTAACCTTTCCAACCATCTTATGTGTTTTGCTTAAAACTTTCTAGAATCAATCTAAAGTTTTGCCTATGAAGTTGAGGCATTAAATTTTCAAGAGAAGAATATATCATTGAGTAGTGAGATAGTAAGCCCAGATTTTTTTCTTCATTAAAAAACAACAAATCACTTTTTAGACTTGATACAAAATTCGCTTTTTCCAAAGCCTTCTCCAAAGTTGCAATTTCTCTTTTAATCATCTCCCTTCTTTCTATTCTCTTTATCAACTAAAAAAACTAGCACCATTCTTAGCTTTCTAAACAAAACACAAAAAGCTTCTATCGCATTCCTCCTCGTGGACACGACCCGTTAGCCCAAGCTACACAGTAATCTCTTAGCTCTTTGATTTGACAATCAATTTTTGGCGCCGTTGCCAGGGAGGGAATGATGTAATTGTTTATTAACAAGCTTGGTGTCTTGTTTCAGAGATGTCAAGATTCAGATCTAGCATTCAAGCTTTGCAGGAGAAGACTTGCTATTCTGTGCTCCTACTCTCGAAAGTAGGAAATAGAATTTCAAGAAATTGCGTTGCAAAAGTTGAAATTTTGTGGGACTACTAAAAACTTTTTTTTTGTAGGACATATTGCTTGCAAAAATTAAGTATGTTATATTCTTGCGATATCTGCTATTCACGATCCCTGTTTTAATCCAACTGAAATTTGAGTGATTGTTAATTGCTTAAAAAACGTTTAGACATGCATTTTAGGCATTTGTCTAATTACGTTTATTTTACAATTACTGTTGAATATAGCTGGAGACAAGGTACGTATGCATAGCATATAGTTTAGGAAACATTCTTGGGTGATATTTTGATTTTGAATGCTACTTTTCTATATCATGCACACTTTGCACAATAAATTCTAAGGGCAAAACCCAATTCAAGATAAGGTGGGGAAGTCATTACCCTTCCTTAGCCCACAAACCATCTCCAAGCACGCACAACCTAAGCCTAAGTAAAATCTGATAAACGTTGGCCTTAGGGACATCTCGAACTCATTAGGAGATTATCCTAAGGGGAAGGTGTTGGAATTTAACTCCTGCCAAATCAGTGTCTAGGAAGGGGATTAAGGGCCGAAAGCCCGAAGGTTAGTGGTTACATAATTAAGGAACGTCTTTGACGGATAACCTCCCACCAATCTTGCCCTGACCTGGCTGATTAGCTTGTGGTCAAAGTCTACATTATACCTCCTATGGACAATTAATCAGTTAGGAGTTGTCTAGGTCGAGGTTACCTTAGACTAGGCTTGGTTGATTACTCTTCTTGACTATTAGTGAACTTATTTGTAATTGTGTTTGTGTATGTAAGTGTGGTCAAGAGACCCTATTTCATCTAGGTTAACTAGAAACACATCACCACCCAAGATTGAACCAAGACCAGATTTGGTTATGGGTCAACCGACATCTTTGCAGGATAGGTTCTATCCCATTAGAACATCACTTTCATCCTGCATCCAACTTCCATCGGTTGGTGAACACAACTTTGAGCTTAAACCACAGTTCATCAATACACTCCCTAAGTTCCATGGCTTAGAGTCCGAAGATGCTTATTTCTTCATAAGAGAATTTGAGGAAGTATGCTTAATGATGAAAATCCCACACCTTGCAGATGATGCTATTAGGTTGAGATTTGTCCCATTTGCTCTTAAGGACTTAGCCAAGAAATGGCTCTACTGCTTAGCGGCCAGCTTTATCACATCCTGGGATGGTTTCATCAAGGTCTTCTTGAAGAAATTCTATCCAATCCACAAGACCGCCCTCGTTAGGAAAAACATCATGCAGTTCAAGGAACAACCTAGTGAACCATTTTGGAGGTACTTTAAACGCTTCAAAGACCTCCTTGTCTAATGTCCTCATTATGGAAAAGAGAAATGGCGACAATGTCAAATTCTTTATGACGGTTTAGACTACTCGACCAAGACACTCTTAGAAAGCATGTGCCAAGGGGGATTCTTGCAGAAGGATGAGCATAAAGGATGGGATTTATATGAGAATCTAGCTAAAAAACCATCCAATGGGAACCTACTAGTGAAAGCTCTAGAAATCCAAACTCTATCTCTTCAAAAGGAGGTCTCCATTCGATTGAAACATTCATAGCTAACGAGGATAAGTTAGCTAAAATAGCGAGAAGACTGAAAGCTTTAGAAACTAAGGAACCAAGTCTAGTCAATCAAGTCAGCCCAAACCAATTCCAACTCCGGTTGTACTTACTGTCAGGCCTTGAATTATGTGTTTGAGGAGTATCCTATATTTCAAGCTCACTAACACTTTTCTGAACCAATGAATGCGGCATTTTCAAGGCCGAACAATGATCCTTACACTCCAATGTACAATCCTGGTTAGAGAAATCACCCAAATTTCTCATGGAGCCAACAAAATAATGACCACCCACGGTCAAACCATGCAAGCCACTTTCATCATTCCAATAATTCTTTCAATCATCAACCTAACTTTTCCAATCACCCTCACAATTCTCCCAACAATTTTTCAAATTATCAACAAAATTTTCCCAACTAAGCTCCACCATCTTCCTTCCAGAATCCTCAACTCCAAAGGAGAATGACTGATTTTAAGAGAAACATGCAAAGGTACATGAAGAACCAAGATTCTCTCATGCAAACAATACAGAGGCTAGAGGGTCAAATGAGCCAGTTAGCTAATCCACAACATGAGAGGCAAAAGGGTACCTTGCCCAGTCAACTAATTATGAATCCTAGAAATTCACAACAAGCTCATTCGGTTGAGGATCAATCACTGAATCAATGTAATGTTGTTCATACATTGAGGTCGGGAAAGAAAGTTGATAACCAAGTGTCAACACCACCCAATCCTAGTCAGCACAATCACACTTCAGCATCCACCTCATCTAATCCCACTCCTCCTAAATCTGACGAACCTGAAAAAGATAAGTTAACCAATCAGGTGTACCAGCCTACAGTACCATTTCCTAATAGGCTGAAGAACAACAAGCAAAATCCACACATGGATAAGATAATTGAGATCTTTAATCAAGTGAAGATAAATGTGCCACTTCTTGATGCCATCCAACAAGTCCCATCCTATGCTAAGTTTCTTAAGGATATGTGCACCAAGAAGAGAAAGACTAATGTACCTAAAAAGGTCTTCTTAGCCACTAACATTAGTGAGCTTCTATCGGGTACGATCCCTGTTAAGTACAAGGATCTAGGTAGTCCCACCATTGCCTGCACAATAGGACAAGCCGAGATTAGTCGTGCACTTCTTGACTTGGGGGCAAGTATCAACTTGCTTCTATTCTCAGTTTATCAACAACTCGGGTTGGGTGATCTTAGTCAACTAGAGTCACTATGTAACTAGCTGACCGTTCAGTGAAAGTTTCAAAAGAAGAGATTAATGATGTCCTTATCTGGGTCGGGGAGTTTATTTACCCTGTCGATTTCATAGTTCTAGAGATACAACCTGTTTTAACTCCAATCATAGGGCTCAAACTCCTGTTATCCTAGGGTGACCATTCCTTACTACTGCCAATGCCATCATCAATTGTAGGAATGGGTCCATGAGGTTAACTTTTGGGGACATGACTAGAGAAGTCAATGTCTTCAACCTAGAAAAATAACCTCATAAGATAAGAGATCATACATTTGAGGTAAACTTTGCTGAAAATAATTATGATAAAGAGAGTGAAGATATAGAAGATGAGTCGCTGTTTCTTAATGAATTATTTGAAAATGAATGCAATTATCTTGATGAGAAGGAAAATGTCGGAGATCCTAATGTTAGACTACCCTTTAAAAAGGAAAAATTTGATTTGAATATCTTCACTTTCAATGAGCCAACTAATAATGTGTCGCATGAGAATATAATTAAAAAACCTCCGATTGACATACTCTTTGAAAATCTCTTCGAAGAAGAACTCATGTGTTTGGATGAACCAACTAGGGATCATTTGATTAATTGCACATTTTCAGGGAAAAGTGTTGACCTAAGCTTTGAGGAGATATTGGAACTAAGTTAGAATTCCTAGGCATTCATGCTGAAGAAATTCCAACTGAGAAGTGTGATGGAGATAAATTTTTGAATAATGAATGTAGTAATATGAGGAAGAAACACCTAAAGAAGGTGAGACTGGGGAGGAAGAGAGCTAAAATGACAAAAAAATTTGCCCCCCACTATACCCTATAAAGAGGACCCATTGGAATGATGAGAAGAAAGCTAGAGGGGAGACCGAAAAAGATCTAGGTGTGGGAGAAACTTGATGTTGTACATATTTTTGTATAATATATGCACCTCTTTTACATTTCATTTCATGCATCTATACATTTCTTTCATACATTGGGGACAATGCATGTGATAAGTGTGGGGGAGGGTTCTAAAATGACTAATATAACTAAAAAGGAAAAGAAAAATATATATTAAAAAAAAGCTTTTTAAAAGGTAAGAACAATATTTTGAAATATTTTTTGTAAGAAATTAAGTCAATTTTAAAGAATAGGAAAATCATAATTAGGATTTCTTACACTTAGTCAAAATAAGATGACTTGATTGATTTTTAGGGTTAGGAAGAAAATTTGTAAAATTAATTTAGTCTTGATCTTTACCTTGATGAAATATGCACACTTTATACACTTACACACTTAGGGTTCAAAAACAAAGACTCTTAAGCCTTATAAAAAAAGAAAAAAACTATACGAAAAAAATAAATAAACAAATCTAATTATTGATTTGCTAGGTGCTTTGGCCTAAGCAAGCCTTGATATTTATGTAAAAGATAATTAGATAAGTTTGAAAAAAATATATATAAATCTCCTGATTAAGCTGGGTATCTATGCCTCATGAAGCATAAGTATTCACACCTAAAAGGGTACACTTTATAAATAAAACCTTGTTTCGTGGCCTTGTTTGCTCGAGTGTTTAAGTCCTTAGGGGTGTTTTCTCACCTGGTGCCCTAAACTGTCCGATTTGGGTGTCACTGACTAAAGGCTCGTTACATGGGCAGATTAGAAAGCCTAATGGAATTGAGGAATAAATACCACCAAAAAATAAATATAAATAAGGCATAGGAGTTAATGTTAAATAACCCTTAGTCAAACTTCACAGTCACGATGGTGCATATGACTCAGGGTAAAGTAATAGACTAGATGAGAAAGACAATTTGACTCCTTACTTTGATTGATGACATATTTTTGAATGGAGACTAAGTTTAGGAATGAAAAATTTGATATTCCTATAACTTATAGATTACTTAAACTCTCACAAATACACTTCAAATATTTTCTCTTTTCGAAATGTTTTTCGAAAATACTAACTTTTTTCTCTTTCTTTATTGATTTTGTTGGTGCAATCCACTGAAAACCCTCACGAGAAAAAACTCATCCTCTAGGGGTAACCTAGAGGTTTAACGGCTTGTTGCATCTTCTCAGTGCAATCGAGTGACCTGCAAAAGTGGCCTAATAATTGATTAAGATTAGTTTTGATATTTTGCTCGAGGGCAAGCAAAAGTGTGGGGGTGTGATCGGTCACATATATTGCATACATATTGTCACATTTTCATGCTTGTTATCTAAATAAATCATATTAATAAGTCCTATTGTTCTTTATAAAATGCAGGCCCATTGCTAAAGGATAGGCCAGAGAAACGAGCCGAAAAGCCCATTTAATTCAGAATAAATTCGAAATCAGGAAATTAGGGCAGATCTGAGCAAATCATAGAGGTTGAAAACCAGTTGAAATGAATCTTCCCAAATCAAGCAGTTGAAGCCAACAAATCAAAGATCGTTTTGTCAAATCTGTGAGCTGCAACAGTAAATCCAACAAGATAAAAGGAAACCCGAAGCCACGCCAACTGTTCCCCCACCTGGATGTGGCCACACATCCAGGCCGCGGGTCCGCGGCCCAAATCGCGGATCCGCGGCTTGTTGGTGGAGATAAGGGGAGACCTCACTCCTTGCTCTCTGGGTTTTTGCGTATAAAAGCTTGGGTTTTGTACTGAAAAATTAGCGAGGACTAGGATGAAATTTCTTGCTCAATTTTTAAGGTTTAGGCTCTTTGTTAGATAGTGTAAAAAAGTTATATCTCTGTTCTTTAATTTGTAATTTAGTCTAAATACCAGTGAGAGAGAGGAACTGAGTGATTGTAATCTGAAGATTGAAGTGACATCAATAAAGGATCAAACTTTCTCCTCTTCCACTCAAATTCACGGGTATGTCTTGTGTTATTTTCATGTCGAGTTTTATATTATTCATGAGTAGCTAAATCGGTTTTCCAGGCTCACTATTACTCCTCTCTCTGATCCCTCTTCTTTTCGAATGGTTTTGATGAAATGACCTAATGAATCATTTGCATGCCTAACTTAAGCCTTTCTTCTTGAAAGTGTTCTTGAAGGCACATGAGGATGGGTTTGGATTTTTAACTTCTACCTCTTTTCAAAACCTCTCTTGAACTTGTTTTTATCTCATACTTAAACTTCTTGATGATTTAATATTCAACTTAAGACAATTTCTTAAAGAAAAGAATTAACCTTTCCAACCATCTTATGTGTTTTGCTTAAAACTTTCTAGAATCAATCTTAAGTTTTGCCTATGATCAAGTTGAGGCATTAAAATTTTCAAGAGAAGAACATATCATTGAGTAGTGAGATAGTGAGCCAAGATTTCTTCTTCATTAAAAAACAACAAATCACTTTTTAGACTTTATACAAAATTAACTTTTTCAAAGTCTTCTCCAAAGTTACATTTTCTCTTTTAATCATCTCCCTTCTTTCCATTCTCTTTTTCAACTAAAAAAACTAGATCCATTCTTAGCTTTCTAAACAAAACACCGAAAAGCATCTATTGCATTACTCCTCGTGGACACGACCCGTTAGCCCAAAGCTACACGGTAATCTCTTCTCTTTGATTTGTCAATCACTAGCACTATCATCTAGTTGAGTATCCGAATATACCTCAAGGGAGTCATTCCCTTAGACAATGAAGCAATGTTGGTCGGACTCTTCTCTACTAGATTTCTTCTCCTCATTGATTAGCATTTGTAGCTCAGGAGATGTCAATATGTTCCACACAGCAAAGGCGGAATCACAATGAGAAACCATATTTAAATATTCTTTGCTAAGAGATTTTCTAAGTGCCTTTAGGGCTTGTGCATTAGCCTTTTTATGCTTGCTATTGCCAAGATAAGATTCCTTGGTGGCGGCAAGGTAAACATGCAAACCTAGGATTATTAAATAAGCATACATCCTAACCTTCCATATATCAATTTTAGAGACATTAAACATGGGAGGGTAATCCATGAGTGTGTGTAAACAATAAGTGTGCAAATGCAAATCTTTAGATTAGCTATCCAAGATCTAACTCCTAGGTGATTAAACCTAATGTCAGGAGCGTAAGCTCTGATACCAATTGAAATTACACCTAGAGGGGGATGAATAGATGTAAGGCTAATCTATTAAAAATCAATGCAATCTAAAATGAAATATTACGGAATTTAAATCTAAAGCAACACACTATGTGTAACAAAAGAGTGTAGCCGAATTCTCCGTGAAGAGCTCTGAACTCTCCTCTAGATTCCTCTCAGATAAGAGTTGAGGCGCTATATGAAGCTCTCTTGGTTTAACACAAGTATGATGACATAATCAACACAAGCATTTATATATGACATGATCAATATGAATCAATGCTAAATATGAAAGAGAGAGAGTTTAGAGAAAGTGGATAAATCGCAAACGCCAAGATGTGTTTCGAGGTTCGACCCACTGCTCTACGTCTCTGCCTTCACACAGAAGGATTTTCACTAATGCGTCCACAAAAGACTTCCCACACAGAGAACCTCCACCTAGGATTTGAGTAATACAACACAAGGAGAACACAACTCTCTCCAACAACAACCACCTCTGCACAAGAGGTAAGGCACCAATGCCATAACAACTATCACCTCTCCACAAGAGGTATAGGCACAAAGCCAGCCAAACTATCACCTCTCCACAAGAGGGATAACAACTAACCAAAGAAAAGGTAAGATTTACAGCTTGGTGATCTCAAGGACCACAAACCACTCTTGGTGTCTCAGTGGATCACAAACACTTTTTCTCACCAAAAAAGATCCTAATTATAGAATAGATGTAATAGCTCAAGTTGTGAGAAAAACCAAGGAGTTTGGAAGATAAAATCTCAAAGAAGACTTTTTGGGAAAACAATAAATATAGATGAAGAAGATAAGCCAAAATCAAATTCCCAAAATCTTTTTTCTTTAAATTTCTAGCCCTTGAAAACACAAATAAAAAAATCAAACTTTTTGCTCAAAAACTTCTTTTGAATTGCTACAAAAACACTTGTAAGATAGAAAATAAAAGCTCTCAAAATCGTTATTGAAAACAGTCCAAGAAAACCCTTTTTTATAGGCTTTCAAAAATAAAGCCGTTGGCAGCCAAATATGGTCAGAATTGACCTTCCAGTCGACCGGCCGGTCGGTTAAATTTCTGACTGTTGCCTACCTCCGGTCGTCCGCCCTTACCCGAGAGTAAGGGAACTACAGTCGGTCGACTGCCTAAGAGGCTGGCTACGTGCACATGTTTGTGCACATCGGTCGACCGGCCCGGTTGATCGACCCCTGGTCTAGTCGACCGCCAGCACAAAACAGGCAGAGAGAAAGGACATGAAAACTGGTCTTTTGATTCAATTAAAATCCCATAAAATCATATTAATTCTACAAAAATAAGTTCTTATAAGATCTTTGAAGAACAAATATGTAAGACCAAAATTCAACACATATTACAAATATTTTGAACCATTTTTGTGATTTAGAAGTTAAGCTTAAAACCAAAAACCGTATTTTCCAAAACTTGTATTTTGAAATGAAAAACCGTTTTCTCCAAAATATGTATAGATACAAAAATAAGATATTGAAACTCTTTTGAAGTATAGAGTGTATGGATAAAATCTAATACACATGAAAGATATTATATCGATGTTTTTGATATGAAATCCAAAACGAGTTAAATGAAAACCAAATATATAGAAACTTTTGTGTGTGAACTTAAGCATATCAACACTATCTATCTTACACAATATCTAAACAACACAAATCGAAGTCTTCTTGTAGAGCTTTATCTCTAAGTTAACTCGATCCAAACACGATCCAACGAGGCAGACTCCAACCGAGTGCTAGATACGATCTTGATGCGCAAGCTCTTGAATCAACACGTGTAAGCTCCAAAAATACTTTTGTTGAATCGACACACCTGCTAAGATCTTGATAGATAACTGAAACTAAATAAGCATAAGATCATTAGTACACTATAACTATATGAGTTAATCATCATCAAAACTAGAGTGATGGGCCTTTGGGCCAACAAACTCCACCAAATTCATGCTCTGAAATCTGGACATACAGGTCCAGAGTTGTCAGAAAAGCAATCCAATGAGTACATAATGCCAAATGGCAAACTAAATGGAATGCAAGTGTACTGAAATATGATAAATGTAAATAGTATGCAGCTATGTAATCATCCAAGCATATGTGTTAACAACTGAGTTTATATCTGTAGATGTAGGCAAACTATTTGTATATACTTAATTACCAGATCCATAGGATTAGCACATCGAGGGGACAATCTAAACACGAAAATCCTCATCTATATACCATATATCCTACTTCATCAACAACTGAGCATATACACTAGAGTTCCTAAGGACTGGTAAATCAGTAGTGTTATCATGTCATCTTTATGAAATCATGATTAGTACTTATAGTCAAGTCAGTATATAATTCAATGGACATGTGTCAGTGAGTATTAAGAGTATCAGTATGAGGAATAAGGTGAAGTATAGGAATAGAATTGATAACACGAACTGGAAACACGAACTGAAAATATGAATTGGAAAAATGAACTTCCCAAACAGTGGACAAGGTATTGGATTATTATGCATTAAATATAATAGTAGCAGTATAACAATAACAATGATCAATATCATTTGTTATTCTAATCAGTCCTATTCACGGTTCAAAATTCATGAAGAAATTCATCGTTGTGAAACCACGTACAAGTTATGAAAACCAAAACTTGTTGATTCTTTTTAGCAAAATTTTGTAATGGCAAGTTAGGGGTCAAGAATCCACAGTGACTTATTAAAGCCTAGTTATTAAAAATCTAACTTTTATCTTAATCTAATTAAGAAATCCTTGGATGAAGGTTGGAATATTGTTTTAAAAATAAATATCTTTGAGCATTAAAATATGAAAAAAAACAAATGAAAAATAAAAACACAAACTAACCTTGTGCGGAGAATAAATAACTAAAGTGATGAAAACGAAACTAAGAGATTGGGATTAAGAGAAGAGGAAGATGAAACCTGGTGACTTTTTTCCTTGTCGTCGATTTAATGTCTCCCTTCTCCGATCTATGTTGAAGACAAAAGAACTAACAAAAGAAAAGAAGAGAAAAAATGCATAAGATTGTTGATGAGTTCATAAAATAAAATATACAGTTAAAAAAAGAATATCACATCATAAAAATAAAGAAAGAAGTAAAGAAAGTTTAGACTGAAATGCTGCAAGATCGGTAATGAAGAAGGCTAATTTTTATTGAAGAATCATTGTTGCAAATCTCTTGATCCAAAACTCGTATTATAATGCACAACTTTCCTCTCAATTCAGCATTTACAGCCTCCCAGTGTACATTTCTCTCACTAAATATAGCTATTTATAGTAAAATAGAGATAAGGGATGGTGTAGCGAGATAGGGGGAGAAAAAACTCCTCCAATTCAAAAGAAGGGCCGCTGAAACGCGGCTTTTATCGCATTTCCGCGGCTGGATCCTAGCCATTGGGACAAGATCTGGGGGTGCATCCTCATCCATTTGTCCTTTATCCTATTATCTTTTTAAATTTTGAATCTCTGCTTCGTATTTGATGATATATTCTTTATCCTCAGCAAAACCGATAGGGTCTTCACAAATTTCATTTTTCCTCTGAATTTTTATAGTATTCTCTTATTTGGTACATCCAATCTTCAAATAAGATGGCCTCTAGATCCTCTGAATTTGAGTCGATCTCTATTTGATTTAAACGTTTGGCTTTGTTTGGATAGGATTCATGCTATCTTCTATCATACCATGTATGGATTAGGTCTTTAAGACAAGTGAGTTATAGGAATTAATACAGAATGAATGCAGGAATGCAATAATAATTATGCAATATCTGTGTCCAAATAAGTCCCCACCAGTGTTCCATACCACTGGCAGTTTGAAATTACACCTAGAGGGGGGTGAATAGGTGTATGCTAATCAATTAAAAATTCAATGCAATATAAAATGAGATGATGCAACTGATCACTCAAAACAAGACTTGAAGCCGAATTCCCCGTGAATGGCTCTGAACTTCTCCTCGTGATTCCTCTAGATAAGAGTTAAGGTGCTTAATTGCTATCTTATTGTGATGAGTATAGATCGACAATAATGAATGAATAAAAAGCAAATAAGTAGAGACAAGAAAGCAATCGCAAACAAGAAGATTTATTTCGAGGTTCGAACAACTATTCTACGTCCCCGCCTTTACCACCGTAAAGGATTCCCAATCCACTATAGGATCCTTCCACCAAGGGACCTTACACCAAAGAATTACAACCAGTCAGTGTACACAACTCCCCAATACACTCCTCTAGACCAGAGGTAGCGCAAAGAGAATAGAACAATCTCTGGATGATCAAAAGACTACAAACTTTCTCTGGAAACTCTCTTACAAAACCTTATAGAATTAAATATAAATTTGAAGCTCAAGAATTTGTAAGTGAGAGTAAATTCGGAAGAGTGATTTTTGAGAACTAAAAACTTAAAAAAGATTTCTGAAAATAAAAACACAATACTGAAACTTGAAAGTTTTTTCTCTTGAAACTCAAAACTTGATTTTTCAAATAGAATTATTGTTGTAATTAACTCAACCTAATGACCCCTTTATATCAGCTTTAGGAAGAGAAACATAGTATAGTTTTACCAGTATAAAAGAGAGAAATTTACCGTAAAAATCAACTTACCTCGTTTTAAAATTAAACATGTTTTAAAAACTGATTAGAGAAAACAACTATTATTGCCAATCTGGCACACTAACAGTCCACCGCTCGGTCGACCGGCGGATTCAAAAAATCTGACTATTAGCCCTCGGTCGACCAGCCGGTCGACCGTGACAAATAGAGGCTAAAAAGGTTATAGTCCGTCGACCGGTCTCGGTCAACCGGTCTCAGTCGACCGCCCGGTCGATGAGGATCGTGCACAATGTGCACACCCCCAATTGCTAGAACTCCGGTCGACCGTTCTGGCCTGTAATAGGCACGGTCGACTGCTCGGTCGACCGACCTAAGCCAAAACAGATATATAAGATCTTTCTGAAGATATATAAAATTTTGAAATATTTTTGTTTGGATTTTGGATGATGGAAAATATGATTATCTATGAGATACAATTTCTAAACATTGATAGAAATATTTAGAAAATATAGAACAAGTATCAAAAACCAAACATGTTAAAAATCATTCTTTTGAAAACATGCATTTTTATGTGTGTGTATTTTGAGCTTCAAAAATATATTCTACCGTTTAACAAACTGAACTAAACACAAACCAAAGGCTTCTTGTAGAACTCCTTCTCCAAGTCGACTTGATCCAAATATGATCGAAAGAACTTGACTCCAACAGAGTGCTAGATATGATCTTAAAGCGCGAGCTCTTAAATCTACATGTGTTAGCTTATAACTCCTTTGTTAAAGCTAAACACCTTCTAATATCTTGATTAATCACTGAAACTATATAAACACAAGATCATTAGTAAAGTATAACTACATGAGTTAATCATCATCAAAACGAGAGTGATGGGCTTTTGGGCCAACAATCTCCCCCTTTTGATGATGACAAAACTCATAGAATTATATATGCATGGATTAAAAATAGACTTCATTGAAGCTCTCCCTTAACTCTTGCATAACAATAGAAAAATAAATTTTCAATCAAATGCATAAATAAAGCAAAAACATATATGCATACACAGAGATATAAACATGTATATATAAACTCTCTAAATCTTTTCCCCCCTTTTGTCAATTCATCAACAAAAAGGTGAGGGCAATCAAATAATAAAGATGTATATGTGATATACATTCATGAATAGGAGAGAGTAAAGTTAGCTCCCCCTACATACATGCATTACATGGAGAAGGGATGACTAGACCCTAACCTACATAAAGCATGATATATAATATATCACATAAAGAAGAGAGGTCAAGCTCTACTATATGTGTAGTACACTTTAACATGAATCTATATATAGAGGAGATGTTAAGCTCCCCTTACATATAGGTAAAACATATCAACAATTTTTGAAACCATTGTTGAAACAAAATTTTAAAATTTCTTGAAATCAACAAAATGAATTATGATACCAATGAAATCAAATTATAGTTGACAAAACAAAAGTTGGTACCACATGTAAAAAAAATTTAAGATACCAATAGTAAATTTTGATACCAATTGAAGGTGAAATGTGAAGTATACCAAATAAATACCAACTGAAATACCAATTGAAATTAATGTATAAGCTTGTAAAGATGCCAATTAACATTTTGAATAAAATCAAGCTTATCATTAACGTAATTTGTGCTTTAAAAATGTAAAGATTTTTTTTTAAAATAAGCACAATCAAATCATATATATGTATGTATGAAAATGAAAATATCAATTGAAAATGGTACTAATTGAAATTTAAAGCATACATACATAAGAAAAAATATGAGTATACAAAAATAAAATAACATGAAGATCATGTGTATAACTCATACCTACCACCCTATTCATGCACAAGTTTAAAATATATTCATTTAAGGTTATACAAGACATGGTCACCCAATCATCCGCCCTTAAATGGTAGGGTTTTCAAAGATCATGATTTGAAAATATTTTAGCATAATTTGAAACTCTACCAATTGAAGAATAAAGACTAGTTTATAGATAATTTTGAGAAACTAGTATTAAATCTTTCCAACAAGAACACAAGTCATATATCCCATGAAAATATGAAAATCACACGATTATTGATACTCAAACAGTAATAAAGAACAAATAAGCTCATGTAATAAAAAAATCATGACTAAACACTAAACATAAAGTGTAAGAGTCATGTAACCAACAAAATCATGGAAATAAGACATTGAAGCTCATATGAATTTTCTTTTATCAAAAGTAAGAAATCATCAAAACTAAATACGCTTCAAGGTACATGTATGTTTTATTGAAACTAAAAGTATACATATATATCTCAAACATAAACGAGTCCAAAAAATATTTTGCATGAAAAATAAGTGACTCTAAGATAGACATGTATATCCAATAGTTTTAGACAAAATTAACATATAGATGAAGATAAATACATTTTTATGAAACAAGCATAAAAATAGGGAAAATAAGTAAAGATGTAAGAATCATCAAAACTACATTATACAAGTACATCCAATGGATACAAATGAGCAATAAAGCGCAAACATTAACAAATGTGGCTCATTAGTTGTACAAGTATACACAAATTTTAAAAAATTTCATCTAAACAAGTAATCAAAAGTATGAAGTGCAAACCATGAACAAACATAATGAACATGAAAACCAAAACATGCTAGAATCAATCAATGAGAGCATATAAACATACATAAGGAGTCAGGGATAGTTACCAAAACTAATAGGACTAATCTCTAGGTCTCCAAATTATGGTGGTCCTCCCACCTAACATCCTTAAAGGGGATGCATCCAATGTAGTATCCATCAAGCTCAAATGCATCCACCATTAAGGCACTAAAACTCTCACATCAAGTGAGAGCCCACACCTACATCAAATAAAATAGGGGTGAATTTTGTACCCGTACCTTATTGGGTCCACGGGGGTTAGCACCTTTCCTAACCTAAACAAATTTATTTGTAAAATTTGAAATATTTATTCTATCATAACAAAATCTTTCAAGGTAGCCCGTACGTCCACAATGTGTACAAGTGTACATATGAGCATACATAGAATCATGTGTGTGAGCATGATGAGCATGTGTATGCCATGGTTTGTGTGCATGGATATGTGGATTATATTTCTTTCGAAATATAGATTCCAATCGTGTGTGGTTCATGGCACATTGGCACAAAGTGGAGCCCAAACACTCTACACTCTTCTTCAAAGAACAAATATCATTTCAATGATTGAAGAAGAAGTGGAGCATGCAACATGTTTATCACTAGTAGATGGAACATTGAAATATGACAAATATGAGAAAAAAAATTATTTTTCAAAGATTTGTTTTCATTTGAAACTAGTTCCAATTCTTTTGAAATCAAAGCTATTTTATTTTTCAAAGAATTGTTCTCTTTTAGAACACGATCAAGTTTTGAAGACAAAACCTCATTATTCTTCAAAACAACAACATAATCATTTTTATTTTTAAAATTTTGTTTTATTTAAGGCAAGGTCAAGTATGAATTTCAATGAGTCCCTTTCACTTGTAATTTCAACCCTCTATTGCAAAACTATTTCAAGTTTAGAAAACAAGTTTTTATTCTCTTCTTTTAATTCTAAACTTTTCTTTTTCAAATGTTTATATTTGGAAAGTAAGTTCTCATAACTATAGATAGTTCTTCATTTAAGGCATGTGTATTAATATAATCATCACAAGAAGAACTAGCACTATTATCTAGTTGAGTAACCAAATGGACCTCAAGGGAGTCATTCCCTTAGACCATGAAGCAAGATTGATCAGACTCTTCTCCACTAGATTCTTTCTTCACATTGATTGTGGTTTGCCGCTCAGGACAGGTCAATGTATTCCACACTGCAAACGCAGAATCACAATGAGAAATCATAGAAAGATAATCTTCACTAAGTGTGTTCCTAAGTGCCACTGGGGCTCGTGAATTTACCTCTATATGCTTGCTATTGTCAAGATAAGATTTCTTGGTAACGGCAAGGTAAACATGCAATCCTAGGGTTTGAAGGTTTACACACATCCTATACTTTCATATATCAATGTTGGTAGCATCATACATGGGAGGGGCCACGAAATCCATGTGTATAACCAATATATGTGCAAATACAAATCTAAATTAGCAAGCCAAGATCTCACTCCTAGGTGGTTAAACCTAATATTAGGAGCGTAGACTCTGATACAAATTGAAATTATACTGAGAGGGGGGTGAATAGGTGTATTGCTAATCAATTAAAAATTTGATGCACTATAAAATGAGATGATGCAATCGATCACTCAAAATAAGACTTGAAGCCAAATTCCCGTGAAGGGCTCTGAACTTCTCCTCGTGATTCCTCTAGATAAGAGTTGAGGTGCTTAATTGCTATCTTGTTATGATGAGTATAGACTGACAATAATGAATGAATAAAAAGCAAATAAGTAGAGACAAGAAAGCAATCACAAACAAGAAGATTTGTTTCGAGGTTCGAGCCACTGCTCTACGTCCCCGCCTTCATCACCGTGAAAGATTTCCCAATTCACTATAGAATCTTCCACCAAGAGACCTTACACCAAGGAATTACAACCACTCGGGGTACACAACTCCCCAACATACTCCTTAGACCAGAGGTACCACAAAGACAACAGAATAATCTCTGGGTGATCAAAAGATCACAAACTTTCTCTTAAAACTCTCTTACAAAACCCTATAGAATAAAATATAAATTTGAAGCTCAAGAATTTGTAAGTGAGAGTAATTAGAAGAGAAATTTTTGAGGACCAAAAACTTAAAGAAGATTTCTAAAAATAAAGACACAAAATTGAAACTTGAAAGCTTTTTCTCTTGAAACCCAAAACATGATTTTTCAAATAGAATTATTGTTGTAATTAACTCAGCCCTAATGACCCCTTTATATAGGTTTTAGGAAGAGTAAACATAGTATAGTTTTACCAGGATAAAAGAGGAAGAAATTGACCCTAAAAATTAACTTACCTCGTTTTAAAATTGAACATGTTTTAAAAACTGATTAGAGAAAACAGCTATTATTGCCAATCTGGCATACTGACCATCGACTGGCCGGTCGACCGGCGGATTCAAAAAATTCAACCGCTACCCCTCGGTTGACCGGCCGGTCGACTTTCACAAACAGAGGCTAAAAAGGTTACAGTCAGTCGACCGATCGGTCGACCGCCAGACCGGTCGACCGAGAACATGCACACCCCCAATTGCCAGAACTCCGGTCTACGTGCAATCGACCGTTCTGGCCTATAATAGGCACGGTCAACTGCCAGTCGACCGACCTAGGCCAAATAAGATCTTTTTGAAGATATATAAAATTTTAAAATATTTTTGTTTGAATTTTGGAAGATAGAAAACATGATTATCCACGAGATACAAGTTCAAAACATTAATAGAAATATTCAGAAAAATATAGAACAAGTATCAAGAACCAAACATGTTAAAAATCATTCTTTGAAAAACGTGCATTTATGTGTGTGTGTATTTTTAGCTTCAAAAAAATATTCTACCCTTTAACAAACTGAACTAAACACAAACCGAAGTCTTTTTGTAGAACTCCTTCTCCTAGTCGACTCGATCCAAACACGATCCAAAGAATTTGACTCCAACCGAGTGCTAGATGCGGTCCTGACGCGCGAGCTCTTAAGTCACATATGTTAACTTCAAAACTCCTTTGTTGAAGCTAGACACCTACTAATATCTTGATTAATAACTGAAACTATATAAACACAAGATCATTAGTAAACTATAACTACATGAGTTAATCATCATCAAAACTAAAGTAATGGGCCTTTGGGCCAACAATCTCCCCCTTTTTGATGATGACAAAACTTATGGAGTTATATATGCATGGATTAAAAAAAGGCTTCATTGAAGCTCCCCCTAACTCATGCATAGCAATAAACAAATAAATATTCAATTAAATGCATGAACTAAATAAAAACATATATGCATACACAAAGATATAAACATGCATATATAAACTCTATATTCTTCTCCTCCTTTTTGTCAATTCATCAACAAAGTGGTAAGGATAATCAAATAATAAAGATGTATATGCGATATACATTCATGAAGAGCAGAGACGTAAAGTTAGCTCCCCCTACATACATGCATTTCATGGAGAAGGGATGACTAGACCCTAACCTACATAAAGCATAATATACTATATATCACGTAAAGAAGAGAGGTCAAGCTCTACTATATGTGTAATACACTTCAACATGAATTTATATATAGAGATATTAAGCTCCCCTTGAATATAGACAAAACATATCAACAAATTTTGAAACCATTTTTGAAACAAATTTTTGAATTTCTTGAAGTCAACAAAATGAATTATGATACCAATGAAATCAAATTGTAGTTGACAAAACAAAAGTTGGTACCACATGTAAAAAAAAATTTAAGATACTAATAGCAAATTTTGATACCAATTAAAAGTGAAACATGAATATACTAAATAAATACCAATTGAAATTAATGTATAAGCTTGTAAAGATACCAATTAATATTTTAAATAAAATCAAGCTTATCATAAACATAATTTGTGCTTTAAGATTATAAAGATTTTTTTTTAAACAAGCACAATTAAATCATATATATGTATATATGAAAATGAAAAATATCATTTAAAATTGATACTAATTGAAATTTGAAGCATACATGTATAATAAACAAATATGAGCATACAAAAATAAAATAACATGAAGATCATGTGTATAACTCATACCTTCCATCCTATTCATGTACAAGTTTAAAAGATATTAATTTAAGGGTATACAAGGCATGTCTCCCAACCATCCGCCCTTAGAAGCCAGGGGTTTTCAAAGATCATGATTTAAAAATATTTTAGAAAAATTTGAAAACTCTACCAATTTAAGAATAAAGACTAGTTTAAAGATAATTTTAAAAAATTAGTATTAAATCCTTCAAATATGAAAACAAGTCATATATCACATGAAAACATGAAAATTACATGATTATTAACACTCAAATAGTAATAAAGCACATATATGCTCATGTAACAAAAATAAATCATGAGTAAACACCAAACATAGAGTGTAAGACTTATGTAATCAACAAAATCATGAAAATAAGACATTGAAGCTCATTTGAATTTTCTTCTATCAAAAGTAAGAAATCATCAAAACTAAATACGCTTCAAGGTATATGTATATTTTATTGAAAGTAAAGGTATACATACATATCCCAAATATAAACGAGTCCAAAAAAAATTTTGCATGAAAAACAATTGACTCTAGGATAGACATGTATATCTAATAATTTTACAAAAAATTAATATATACATGAAGATAAATATTTTTTATGAAAATATGTACAAAAATGAGGAAAACAAGTAAAGATGCAAGAATCATTAAAACTAGGTTTTAAACGTGCATCCAATGGATACAAATAAGCAATAAAGCACAAATATTAAACAAATGTGGCTCATTAGTTGTATAAGTATAAACACAAGTTTTAATAAAAATTTCATCTAAACAAGTAATCAAGCATGAAGTGCAAACCATGAACAAACACAATTAACATGAAAAATCAAAACATGTTAAAATCAATCAATGAGAGCATGTAAATATAAATAAGGAGTTAAAGATAGTTACCAAAACTCATAGAGCTAGTCTCTAGGTCTCCAAACTATGGTGATCCTCCCACCAAACATCCTTGAAGGTGATGAATCCAATATAGTATCCATCAAGCTCAAACGCATCCACCATCAAGGCACCAAAACTCTCACATCAAGTGAGAGCCCAGACCTACATCAAATACAATAGGGGTGGATTTTTGTACCCATACCTTATTGGGTCCATGGGAGTTAGCACCTTTCCTAACCCAAACAAATTTATTTGCAAAATTTGAAATATTTATTCTATCATAATAAAATCTTGCAAGGTGGCCGTACGTCCACAATGTGTACAAGTGTACACATGAGCATACATAGAAGCATGTGTGTGAGCATGATGAGCATGTGTATCCCATAGCTTGCGTGCATGGATATGTGGAGTATGTTTCTTTCGAAATATAGATTCCAATCGTGTGTGGTTCATGGCACATTGGCTCAAAGTGGAGCCTAAACAATCTACATTCTTCTTCAAAGCACAAATATCATTCTCAATAATTGAAGAAGTGGAGCATGCAACATGTTTATCACTAGTAGCTGGAACACTAAAAATATGACAAACATGAGAAGAAAAATTATTTTTTCAAAGATTTGTTTTCATTTGAAACAAGTTCAAATTTTTTTGAAATCAAAGCTATTTTATTTTTCAAAGAATTGTTCTCTTTTAGAACACGATCGAGTTTTGAAGACAAAACCTCATTATTCTTCAAAACAATAACATAATCATTTTATTCTTTAAAATTTTGTTTTATTTAAGGCAAGGTCAAGTATGGATTTCAATGAGTCCCTTCCACTTGAAATCTCAACCCTCTATTGTGAAACTATTTCAAGTTTAGAAAATAAGTTTTTATTCTCTTCTTTTAATTCTAAACTTTTCTTTTTCAAAAGTTTATATTTGGAAAGTATGTTCTCGTAAACTATAGATAGTTTTTCATTTAAGGCATGTGCATCTATATAATCATCACAAGAAAAACTAACACTATTATCTAGTTGAGTATCCGAATGTCCTCAAGGGAGTCATTCCCTTGGACCATGAAGTAAGGTTGGTCGCACTCTTCTCCACTAGATTCTTTCTCTACATTGGTTATCGTTTGTAGTTTTTGAGAGGTCAATGTATTCTGCACTGCAAAAGCGGAATCATAATGAGAAATCATAGAAAGATAATCTTTGCTAAGTGCATTTCTAAGTGTCACTAGGGCTTGTGAATTGGCCTCTATATACTTCTATTGTCAAGATAAGATTTCTTGGTAGCGACAAGGTAAACTTGCAATCCTAGGGTTTGAAGGTGTACACTCATCCATTACATCCATATATCAATGTTGGTAGTATCATACATGGGAGGGGCCATGAAATCCAAGTGTATAACGAATATGTGTGCAAATGCAAATCATGATTAGCAAGCCAAGATCTCTCTCCTAGGTGGTTAAACCTAATATCAAGAGCGTAGGCTCTGATACTAATTGAAATTACACGTAGAGGGGAGGTGAATAGGTATATTGCTAATCATTTAAAAAATTTAATGCGATATAAAATGAGATGATGCAACCGATCACTCAAAATAAGACTTGAAGCCGAATTTCCCGTGAAGGACTCTGAACTCTCCTCGTGATTCCTCTAGATAAAAGTTGAGGTGCTTAATTGCTATCTTGTTCTGATTAGTATAGATCAACAATAATGAATGAATAAAAAGAAATAAGTAGAGACAAGAAACCAATCACAAACAAGAAGATTTGTTTCGAGGTTCGAGCCACTACTCTACGTCCCCGCCTTCACCACCATGAAGGATTTCCCAATCAACTATAGGATCTTCCACAAAGGGACCTTACACCAAGAAATTACAGCCACTCAGAATACACAACTTTCTAATATACTCCTCTAGACCAGAGGTAGCACAAAGACAATAAAACAATCTCTGGGTGATCAAAAGACCACAAACTTTTTCTTGAAACTCTCTTACAAAACCATAGAATAAAATATAAATTTGAAGCTCAAGAATTTGCAAGTGAGAGTAAAATCAGAAGAGAGACTTTTGAGAACCAAAAACTTAAAGAAGAATTCTGAAAATAAAAACACAAAACTGAAGCTTGAAAGCTTTTTCTCTTGAAACCCAAAACTTGATTTTTCAAATAGAATTGTTGTTGTAATTAACTCAGCCTTAATGACCCCTTTATATAGGTTTTAGGAAGAGTAAACATAGTATAGTTTTACCAGGTTAAAAGAGGAAGAAATTGACCCTAAAAATTAACTCACCTCATTTTAAAATTAAACATGTTTTAAAACTGATTAGAGAAAACAGCTTTTATTGCCATTCTGGCATACTGACGGTCAACCGGCCGGTCGTCCAGGGATTCAAAAAATCTGACCGCTAGCCCTCAGTCGATGGCCGGTCGTTCGTGACAAACAAAGGGTAAAAAGGTTATAGTCGGCCGACCGGTCGGTCAACTGCAAGAACCGGTCGACCGATCGATTGGGAACGTGCATAACATCACACCCCTAATTACCAAAACGCCGGTTGACCGCGTGGTCAACTGTTCTCGGTCGACCGCCCGATCGATCGACCTAGGCCAAAATAGATTCATAAGATCTTTTTTAAGATGCATAAAATTTTGAAATTTTTTGTTTGAATTTTGGAAGATAGAAAATATGATTATCCATGAGGTACAAGTCCTAAACATTGATAGAAATATTTAGAAAAATATAGATCAAGTATCAAACACCAAACATGTTAAAATTATTTTTTGAAAATGTGCATTTTTGTGTGTGTATATTTTTGAGCTTCAAAATATATTCTATCCTTTGACAAACTGAACTAAATACAAACCGAAATCTTCTTGTAGAACTCCTTCTCCAAGTCGACTCGATCCAAACACGATCCAAAGAATTTGACTCCACCAAGTGCTAGATGCGATCTTGACGCGTGAGCTCTTGAGTCTACATATTTTAGCTTTCAAAACTCCTTTGTTGAAGCTAGACACCTACAATCTTTGATTAATAACTGAAACTATATAAACACAAGATCGTTAGTAAATTATAACTACATGAGTTAATCATCATGAAAACTAGAGTGATGGGCCTTTGGCTAACAATCTCCCCCTTTTGATGATGACAAAACTCATGAAGTTATATATGCATGGATTAAAAAAGGCTTCATTGAAGCTCCCCCTTAACTCATGCATAGCAATAAACAAATAAATATTCAATAAAATGCGTAAACTAAATAAAAACATATATGCATACACAAAGATATAAACATGCATATATAAACTCTCAAAATTCTCTCCCCCTTTTTTGTCAATTCATCAACAAAGGGGTGAGGACAATCAAACCATAAAGATTTATATGCGATATACATTCATGAAGAGGAGAGATATAAAGTTAGCTCCCCTTGTATACATGCTTACATGGAGAAGGGATGACTAGACCCTAACCTACATAAAGCATAATATACAATGTGCACGTAAAGAAAAGAGGCAAGCTCTACTATATGTGTAATACACTTCAACATGAATCTATATATAGAGGAAATGTTAAGTTTCCCTTGCATATAGGCAAAACATATCAAAAA
>JAVJIF010021095.1:0-111575 GCA_038442645.1 Agave tequilana
CAAAACCCCCACCATGTGTATTTGATGTAGGGCTCTCGCAAAACGTGAGAGTGATGGTACCTTGGTAGTGAGTGCACTTGAAATAAAATGACACATATTTGGAGCACCGCTATCAAGGAGTTTTTGGTGGGAAAGACCACCATGCTTGAAGCTTTGGAGTTAGTAACAATCTCTAAACTCCTACTTTTTATGTGCATGCTTTTAATTTCATATATCATA
The DNA here is from genome assembly GCA_038442645.1 of Agave tequilana. Taxonomy (NCBI): domain Eukaryota; kingdom Viridiplantae; phylum Streptophyta; class Magnoliopsida; order Asparagales; family Asparagaceae; genus Agave; species Agave tequilana. The sequence goes on from JAVJIF010021095.1 coordinate 220, forward strand.
TAGCATGTTCATATTTTTGTGTGCTTCATGTGGTATTTACATGCTTAAATGTAGAATGTGTCAAACTTGCATTTATACATATATGAATAGTGAACTACAATTGACTCATATATATTTGAACTTCATGCTCATTTGTATCCACTATATGCATATGTATAGACTAGTTTTGATGATTCTCTTTTATACATGTTTTGCCTATTTTTATGCTTTACTTCATGTATATGTATTTTTAATTCAAATCTAATAAATATACATGTATACCCATGAGTCTCTTGCTTTCATGCATACACTATTTGTAGACTCTTTTATATTTGGGATATGTATGTGTTTGTTAGGATTGGATAAATTATACATATACCTTGAAGTTTACTTTAAGATGAAAAATAAAAATTTCACGATTTGTTTTTAATATAAATAAAATTTCATGTCTTGTCTAAAAATAAGATTCATGTTGTTTGAGCTTCAATGTCTATTTTCATGAAAATGCCATTTACATAACCTTTGAACACTCATCTTTTACTTTTCAAGATAATTTTGAGCTTTATGGACTATGAGTGCTTGAACTTTTATGTATTTAGTATAATTCATGAAAAACATATGATTTCATGTTTTTTTTTTGAAGGATCTTTAACTAGTTTTTCAAAAATTAATTTAAACTAGTTATTTATTCTTCTATGAGATATACACTTGATATTACTTTATGTCAATTGGTATCATTGGATCATTTCAATTGGTATCAATATGATTATTCTTTTTGTATATACTCATGTTTTGATTATATGTATGTATGCTTTCAAATTCAAGTAGTATCAATTTCTATTGGTATTATCTTTCATACATATATGATCTATTTGTGCTTGACTTACAATTGTTTCACACTCTTAAAAGCACAATGTATATGCTAAGCTTAATTCAACTTTCAACTTGGTAATTCTTAAAGCTTATGCAATATGTTTTCAAAATTGATATAAAAAAAAAAGTGTTTACTTGATATCTCAAAATGTGTTTTATTAATAGAAAATTCAAATTTTTTATTTGTATTTCCTATATGCAAGGAGAGCTTAACATCTCTCTTACATATAGATTCATGGTGAGCATATTATAAATTGAGGAGCTTGACAACTCTTCTTTATATGATATATGTGTGTAGGGGGAGCTTCACATCTCCTCTTATGCATTACATAATATGTGTTATGTGAATTGGGGCTTGTCATCCCTTCTTCATGTAATGCATATGTGTAGGGAAGCTAACTTAGCGTCTTCCTCTTCATGAATGTATATCGCATATAAATCTTTATTGCTTGATTTGTATTACCCCTTCTTGATCTCTTTGTTTTTTTAAAAAAAAGGGGGGGGAGAAAAATTTGTTTGATTTGATTTTACTTTGAACCCTTTGTGATGAGTGACAAAAAGGGGGAGAAGTGTTTGAGTTTATATGAATGTTTTCATTGCTTAAGAGGGAGAAGTATTTGTCTTCCTTATTAGTTATGCATATATGTTTTGTATTGCAAATAGGAGAAAAAGAATTTGACTTATGCTTGTTGCATGTTTTATCTCCACACATTTGCATACATATTCATGTGCTTCATTGAAATCTATTATTTTGTGTTATGCATGAGTTAAGGGGGAGCTTCTTTGAAGCTTTACTTTAATCCATGCATATATAACTTCATGAGTTTTGTCATCATCAAAAAGGGGGAGATTGTTGGCCCAAAGGCCTATCACCCTAGTTTTGATGATGATCAACTCATGAAGTTATGTTTACTAATGATCTTGTGTTTAATTAGTGACAGATTCATTATCAAGATCTTAGTAGGTGCATAGCTCAACAAAGGATAAAATGTCAAGATTTAGAGCTAGCACGGTGTGATCCAAGGAGTTTTTGGATCAAGCTTGGACCAAGTCAAGAAGATGAGAAGCCTTCAAGTGAAGACTTCAAGAAGATGAAGACTTGTGTCTAGGTATAAGATTTTAGTTTGTTTTTAGTTAAAAATGTAAAGGATAGAGTAGTTGGTGGATTGCTCAAGTATACCATGCACACACACTCTTGTTTTTGTTGTCTTTTCATAAAAGAATTTTCAGTTTAGAAAAGACTTTCATTTTGAAAAAATATCATTTTGGTTTTTAGAATTTCTTATATGCATATCTTTTATCCAAAACCATATTTAGAGCTTAATGCCAAAAACATAGATATTTCATCTTAATTGTGTAGTGGATCATATCCATACACACTATGCTTTAAAAGTAGATCTTGTTTTTGTATTTGATGAAGATTTAGAAAAACATGTTTTGGAATAATATTGTTTTGGAAAATACAAGTTTTCAATTGAGCCAAATATTTCCAAGTTACAAAAAAAATAGTCCAATCTTTTATAACATGCCTTGATTTTGTGCAAGCATGTTTGTATATCAAAGTATATTGGTTAAACTATTTTTGTACATTTTCTGTGAATTTATGGGATTTTATTTGAGCCAAAAAGACTATCTTTTAATCCCAGTTTTTCTGTTCTGACTTCAGCAAGTCGACTATACAGTCGACTCTTGTACGCGCCGGAAAAAAGAGGAAAGAGGTGCTGTAAAATTTTCTTGAATCAAATGAAGATTACAACAAAACTATTTCCCTTCCAGTTACAAGGGAGGGAGGATGTTGAGTCTTGAATCCTCCCTTTGTTTAATGCTGGATTCTTCGTGTGGCGGTGGAGAGTGAATCTTGTTCTCCGTTGACCGGATGACCGTCGAGATCGTCAGGGATCTTCTCTTTGGTTGGTAGAGGGAGTAACACAGCTCTTGTCTACCAAAACTCTCAAAGAGAAGGTAGGCAAAGTGCAACTCGTACGCAGCGAGCTTGTTGAAGAGTTGAGCTCTCTCCTTTTTCTGCCTCTGTCTTCTTCTGATCGCTTGTCGTTGTTGTTGTCGTCTCTCTTTTTCGCCTGTCCTCTGATTGCTTTTTCCGTCCTCTCCTCCCTTCTTGTTGTCCTCCTGTTCATAGCGACGGGGCTATTTATAGAGGTCCTAGGGGTGAACGTGCCCCCTGAAAATGCTCCACGATGAGGGGCCAACTTCCCCGCTACATGGGCGGCGACCGGCCCCACGATCAGGGCGATTATAACTGAGGCGCGGGTGTCGAGCTCACGCGCCTTGATGTTGAGACGCGGGTGTCGAGCCTACGCGCCTTGAGGCTGAGACGCGGGTGTGTAGCCAACGCGCCTTGATACTGAGACGCGGATGTCGAGCCCACGCGCCTTGAGACTGAGACGCGGGTGTCGAGCCAACGCGCCTTGATGTTGAGACGCGGGTGTCGAGCCTACGCGCCTTGAGGCTGAGACGCGGGTGTGTAGCCAACGCGCCTGGATGCTGAGACGCGGGTGTGTAGCCAACGCGCCTGGATGCTGAGACGCGGGTGTCGAGCCTACGCGCCTTGAACTTGAAATTCTGCTTTTTAATGGCTTGTCTGTTAATGATTTTTAGACAGCCTACAGAACCCCCTCCAAAGTTTTTGATATTCCGCAGTTAACTGGGACGGATTTCGAAATACTTTGGACTCTAGCTGAATTCACCTTCATGCCTGGACTGTTAATGCTCCGGGTTTGATCTTATCTGGAGTTGGTCTTCGTGAGTGTACTGTTGAACTCTTTGAAGCCACCAGAGTTGATCATGTTGAGTGTCTAGATACATAGTCTAAACCTCCCCGATTGCTTTTAAGTCTGTCACGGTGGTGCTTTAAGCCAGGAGTGGTTGGTCGCCTGCTTGTGCCAGTGTACTGTTGAACTGATTTGCAGAAGCATGAGGCCAAACGCTGGTTCTTTTTGAAAAGCAGAGATGGTACTGCTTTAAAGTCGCGACTGATCTTCCATAAAGCAGACGCGAATTTCAGCCAGGCTGGAAAGACGCGAACTTCTCAGAGAGACGCGACTTTTTTGGATGCATTTATGGCGGTGATGACGGGGCATGTCCATCGAAGAGGCGCGACCGTTGAGTGCGAATCTGTGCCATGTCATGATTGCACTGCCAGTTGGCCTGGGGAGCCGACGGGACATCACCTTTTGGCGCGCGGATTTTCCGGTTCATTAAATGATCTGCTCCACGTGTCAAGCGATGACTCGCTGCAGAGTCATGGCGCATGATCTTCGCGGATCATCGAAATGATTTCTTCCACGCGTCCAACGATGACTCGCTGCAGAACTTATCGAGCCACACGCCGCGTATCTTCGCGAATCCTTGTGCCTATAAATAGCAACAGTTGGAGAGAGATCTCTTCTTCTCCGAACGCATTTGCTTAGGTTTCAGAAAAGAGAGTGTTTTTTCTTTCTCTGTTCATCTCCATTACTGAATTCTTGAACTGACGATGGCACCCAAGACCAAGCCAACCGCCTCGTCCTCAAAGGCGGCCGTCGCCGAGGCCTTCAGGGGCGGCTCCTCTGCGCGGGAAGCCCTTTTCCCAGGTATAACGCCGTTCAAGCTTGAACTTCACCATTAATGGGAGTTCATGAAACCCAAAAAGATATCTTTTTGAGGGAGAACCATTAACACAAATACAAATAGTGTTTGATTCTCAGACGCGGTCTTTAGACGCGGTCTTTGAGTTGATAACCAAGGCGCGAGTTTGATGACCCGGCGCCAGTGAGTCCTGCATTTCGGATTCTTCACTTAGAATATTTTTAATTGTGAAGGGTTCGGACGCGGACTTGAAGATTTTTCATCAGGTGCAGGTTTTTGATGAATCTTGCACCTGAGTCCAAGTACTTAAGGATTTTTCATAAGTCTTGGTTTTCAAAACGCGGATTTGATCCTTGCGTTTTGTGACATCAGGTGCTGGTTTTTATGAGACTGGCGCCTGAGCTCAAGTACTTAGAGAATTTTCATAAGTCTTGGTCTTCAAAACGCGGACTTGGTCCTGCGGGTCTTGGCGCGGATTTGCAAGTCTGGACGCAGACTTTGGCAATTTCTGCGTCCAGTATCTCTTCTGCGTCTGGACGATGATTCGCAGGTCTGGACGCGACTTGATAATTCTGTTGGCCCAAAGGCCATTAGCCCTATATCTTGATGGATATTTTGATGATAACAAACCATATCTAGTTATGTATTTAACAATTTTTGTTTAAAAGAATTTCAGGTTAAAATAGGTTGATTTGACGGCTCCACAATCAAGACTCACAAGTTTGGAGTTCGCCAAAGATTTGCATTCCCAAGTCAAGCACAATAGGAAGCTTCGGGAACAAGACGATGAAGAAAAGACCAAGTCAAGATCAAGACTATGAAGAATACCAAGATTTGTATTTGTATTTTTCATTTTAGATATTTTGTCAAAACCTAGATGTTAGAAGTAGAGTTATGGGATTACCACCTACACACACATTTTAATTTGGTTCATGACTTCAAAAAGGATTTTTAATTTCTATTTTCAATTTAGAGTTAACATGTTTAGTTTAAGTTTTTGGAAAAACATTTATTGGGAAAACAAGTTTATCAAAGAAGTTTTTATAAAAATGTTTCAAACTTGGTAGAGTAGTGACATAGGCTCACACTCTAAGTTTTACAAGATACAAAACTTCATATCCAAGACCATTTCCAAAAATCCCAATTTCTGGTTTCTGGAAGTTCTGATTTTTCAGAACTGACAGAAACCGGTCGACCGTCCCGGTCGACCGATGCGCACAATCTGTGCATGTGCGTGTCAGTCGACCGACCCGGTCGACCGAGAACTGTGCAGTGCTCTCGGGTAGATTGGGTCGACCGGGCGGTCGACCGCTGAGCCCCAACGGTCGGATTTTTGACCGTTGGTGGTCGACCGGCCCGGTCGACCGGATGCTGTCAGAAGTTCTGACAGACTCCAACAGCTATATTTTCTGACTATTTTTCTTTTGGGATTTGATCCCAACGAATCTCTGAAGCTGTTTTTGACCCCTATAAATAGGAGGTCACTTCAACATGATTAAACAACTATCAAGAACATTTTTACAAGAGTTTTTCAAAAGATTTACAAGTTTCAAAAGGCTTTCATTTAGAAAAGATTTTCTCTCCAAAAGCCCTAAATTTCTAGACACCCATTTGAAGTTTTTACCTCTACTTCTTTCTAGCTTTTGCACTACACAATCCCATAATTCTTCATCTACATATTGGTTCTAGGATTGTGCAAGTGAGCGAATTTTTGATCAAGTGTGATCATCTTCTTATTGAGTGAAGTTGTAGAGGTATCGGCCTCAAGCGAGCTAGTGTGCTCCGGGTGGTGTTGCGGCATCACGAGAGATAGGACAAGTGTGTTCTTGTATTGGTGATCCGGTGGGATCTTCAATAGTGGAAATCCTTCAAGTGTGAAGGCGGAGACGTAGAGCGTGGCTCGAACCTCGGAAACATATCTGCGTGTTTTGCGTTTGCTCAAATCTCTCTAAACTCTAAACTCTTTAATTCTTGCACTATTGATTGCTTCATTTATTGCAAGTCTTTTATTTGAGCTAAGTGTGTTAGTTAAATTTTAAATTCCGCATTTGTGCCATTCTCATATAGCCATCACCTATTCACCCCCCCTCTAGGTGATTTCAATTGGTATCAGAGCCTAACCCTAGTATTTGGTTTAACCACCTTAGGGAGATCCTTTCATTTGGCTATATATATTTACTTGTTGCATTTATATTTGATTATGCATTTACTTTGTATTCATGGCATCCATTGACTTTTCTAGCATCAAGTCCCCACCCAAGTTTGATGGCTTGAACTTCCCTATTTGGAAGGTCAAGATGAACCTCTTTCTTAAATCCCTAGGAGTTAGGGTTGCTAGGGCTATCACCAAGGAATTTATAGAACCTCTCACTGATGAGAGAACATGGTCCGAGGACACCACCAAGGACTATGAGGCCAATGCTAGAGCCCAATATGCATTAACTCAAGCTTTAAATGAAGATGACCTTTCACGCATAATTAATTGCAAATCGGCATTTGAGGTTTGGAATGTTTTGATTGTTACTCATGAGGGAACTTCTCAAGTCAAGAGATCAAAAATTGACTTGTTACGTTCTCAATATGAGAATTTTTATATGCTTAAGAATGAGAGCATTGATGACATGCTCACTCGTTTCACCAAGATCACTAATGCATTATCTTCTCTAGGTGACACGATTGATAATGACCAAAAGATTAGGAAGGTCATAAGAGCTCTTCCCAAGGCGTGGGAAGTAAAAGCAACCACCCTCAAGGAACTCAACGATCGGGAGGAGATGGACTTCTCCGGCTTCATCGGAAATCTCAAGACGCATGAGATGGAGATGAAGGTGAAAGGAGAAAGGGAGGCCCCAAGAAGAAAGCTCTTGCCTTCAAGGCCGCTCCAACCACTCTTGAAGAGGATGACTCATCGGAGATTGCGATGAGGACTTCGCCATGCTCATCCGGAAGGTGGGCAAAATGTTTTACAAGAAGGGGAGACAAAGCAACTTCCGAAGAGGGAGACCTCAAGGAAGATACGAGAAGAAAAGAGAGGAGCCCGGTCCTTGCTTCCATTGCAAGAAGATCGGACATCTCATAGCGGATTGCCCCGCTCTTCAAGCGACCACCTCCAAGCATGTACCAAGGAAGAAGAAGGCTATGGTAGCAATGTGGGATGACACGGAGTCGGAATCCGAGGAGGAAAACGACGCCGCGCACATGTATTTTATGGCACATGGAAATGATGCTTCTAAGGTAACCCTTGATAACACTTTAGAAGATGATGATCTTATCATGGATGAACTTGCACATTTTTTGAGGAATTACAACATAGATATGAGATTTCGCAATCTCATAATAAAAAGTTAAAAAGGGAAAATGAGTCTTTGAAAGATAAGATTAATATTATTGAAAAAGAGAAAAATGATTTGTCTAGTTTTTTGAGAAAATAAAAATTGATTTTGCAAATTATAAACTAGTGTGTAAAGGGAAAACCCCCATTGCATCATGTAATAAAAATGATTTTGTTGAAATGCAAAAACGGGTTGAAGTATTAGACTCAACTCTTAAACAATGTGATTTTGATTTAAAGAAATTTGCTTCTAGGTTTCCTAAAGGAGTAACCCAAGGGAAACACACTCACCATGCACATGCACGGAAACATGCACACCCACATAAGCATGCTCATATGTATGGTAGTGGTAAAATTTATGTATGCACGCATTGTGGCCGCAAAGGCCATTTAGAAAAGTTTTGTTTTGCTAAAAATAATGTGCATAATAAATATGTTTGGGTTCGTCCCGGTACTAACCTAAAAGGACCCAAAAGATATGGGTACCAAAAGACCCACCTATTTTAGTTGATACAGGTGGATCTACTTCCTCCAAGACTTAGGGGGAGACGGTGCCCGGGTGGTGGATGCAACAAAGCCCAAAGATCACATCAAGCTTGCATCGCTATCGTGGAGGCACCTATATTTTGGAGATTGCCCATGTTCGGTAACTTCTCCATTTAAAAGTTTAATTTTTGTTTGATATATATACAAATGTATAGAAGTGTTAGCTTATTTTTGTGTTCTATAGACATATGCTAATGTAGAGTTACATTTCTATCTCAATTGTGTATATGCCATAATTTTTGTTTGATATCTTTTGTGAATGTCCACATATCTAGTCTTCATGATATATCTATGTACACATCGTATTTCAAAAACTAAAAATTAATTTTTTTTTGTAAAATTTCATATTTAAAGCAAATACCTTAGAGATGGCAATTGCGCACCTCAACTCATTCAAGAGGAATCAAGAGGATGAAGTTCAGAACCCGTCACTGGGTATTCGGCTTCAACATCTCTAAAAACTTTGTATTATATATGAAAAATTAAAATAAAATGTCTTGTATGTAATTTTGGTTGATAAGTTGACCTAATAAAGATTAAAACATGTTGTGTGTATAATTATATCATCCTTGTATTTAATTAAAATTTTATTTTAAATTATTCCTTCTGGCTGATGCTGCAGAACTGTCTTTCAGGCAAAGCCGGTCGACCAGAAATAGTCGCGGTCGACCGAGTTCGCCTGAAATAAATTGCCTTTATTTTTTTCTGCCATCGGTCGACCGACCTTAGATCCGGTCGACCGCTGCAAGTCTGCAGAGCTCTCGGGATCCTTGGGTCGACCGACCGGTCGACCGCTCTGAAATTACAGAGCTCTCGGGTTTTATCGGTCGACCGACCGGTCAACCGTTCGTCGAATCCTGCCCTAAAACTGCTATTTATTTCACTTTTTCTCTCTCTCTCTCTCCACTACAGCAGCCGACGAACCCATATCCCCTCTTTCTCCAAAATTTCCTCTAACTCTCTAATCTCTCAATATTTTTCAAATCCTTTCAAAACCTACCTCTAATTCCATCTACAAGTGCTGGATCTTCAATTTCAGGTCTTCTCATCCGCTGGATTCGAAGATATTCTGGTTTTCTTGTTCTAGGGTTTTGGTTCTTCATCTTTCAGGTAAAAATCCGATTTCCTCTGATTCTTACTATCTAGCTTTAAGATCTTCCCTTATTTGTCAATATTTCTAGGTCTCTAAGTTTTCTAGATCAAGCCCTAACCTAAAATCATCTTTTTCTTCAAAAATATGTCTACATCTAAAAGGACTAGGACTGAGAAAGGAAAATCAGTAGCTCATACTTCTTCCCACACTCCTAAACCTAAAAGAACTTTTGTAAATGAGCATGCTGAAAATCGTTTTATCAATCTTTCCAAGAGAAATATCATTTCAGGGAGATATGTAGTTATTCAAGACTTTGAACATCTTGATATCCCCCGTATTTTGCAGAATAACTCCTTAAACGAGTTCTTAACCATTAAAGAACAAGTTTATACATCCCTCGTGCCTTATTTCTATGCTAACTTTTCTTTTGATGGAAACCGTATCTTCTCTAGAGTCCTAGGCAGGGACATTGACCTAGACATTGGTCAGTTCGCTGATATCCTTCATCTCTCCCCTGGTGGAGCTGATATATATTCACATGACCTTCATGATTTTGAGTTTCCGGAGGGTGAGTCTACGCTCACCGCATCCACATTGATTCACGAGGATGACAACCCCGGCTTGGTCAGGAACGAAGTTGTGAGCAGACTCTCTCTCACTTCCCAAGTCTTAGCCAAGATTATTTTTTATAACATTATCCCTAAATCTGGTGAATATAGCCATGCTAGGGTTCTGTGCCTTTGATTATCTATTGTCTTTTGCGAGGCATTAAGATAAATTTTCCCCGTATCATTGCTTCTCACATGGCATCTGACCAGTTTCGCATGTCCGGTAGGGGTTTACCTTTGGCATGATTATCACCCGTCTTCTCAAATCTCTAGGCTTCGATCTTTCTTCTGAGACTTCTGATGATCCACAAATAGACATTGACGGAGTTCTATTGAAAATGATGGAAGCTCAGTTGCGTCGTCACGCTCCTGTGCAACCTCCTGTTCCTCCAGCTGCCCCAGGGTCTTCTTCGGCCCCAGGGACATCATCTGCTTCTGTCTCTATTTTACCTCCAGACTTTCAGGCCCTTATCTCCTCAGAGGTACGCTCTCAGTTCGAGGCACACCAGGCTTGGATTGAGCAGCGTGATGCAGCGCTTCGTGTAGAGATGGACGCACGTTTCCAGCGCGAGGCAGATTCTCGTGCGGTGATGGACTCTCAGATCCGAGGAATTCGTAACGATATGTCCTATTTTGCCGACTCCATGAGATTCGTGGATACGCAATTTGAGGCTCTCTTTATGAAATTCGACATGTTTCCTCCTGATCCCACTACCATTGCTCGTCCCCTTCCCTCCACCGGCCCTCCATTTCCTACCAGAGCTCCTTCATCTGTTCCCCCACCTCGGCCAAAGGTGCTCGCGTTGATCCAGAGGAGGTAGCTCCTTCTTCTTCTTCTTCTTCTTCTTCGGAGGAAGACGATGATGGTGACAAGAAGATGGATGCTGCAAAGAGCTCATCTGAGAAGAGTTCGTCTGAGGACGAGGAAGAAGAGGAAGACGATGAGGACGACGGAGCTGCTAAGTGATGAGAGTGACCTTCCCTTATTTGATGATGTCAAAAAGGGGGAGAGTTATTTGTTGAGAGACACTTTTGATGTACTTTTTGGTGTACTTGACTTATATTTTGTGACTGGACATGTATTTGGTGTGGACTTCTACTTGTTTATGTTATCTACTTGTTTATGTTACTTTCTTTTATAAACATGTGTTTTCACTTTCTTTTATGTCATGAGAATTTGTTGGCATGGACATATGTATTATCACTAGATTGTTATCATTTGCAACATTTATCTATGCCTGAGTATGATTTTTATTATATGCATGTGTTGAGGGGGAGCTTCATTTGAAGTCTCTACCCAAAATATTTGAGATAACTAAATATGTTTTGTCATCATCAAAAAGAGGGAGATTGTTGGCCCAAAGGCCATTAGCCCTAAATCTTGATGGATATTTTGATGATAACAAACCATATCTAGTTATGTATTTAACAATTTTTGTTTAAAAGAATTTCAGGTTAAAATAGGTTGATTTGACGGCTCCACAATCAAGACTCACAAGTTTGGAGTTCGCCAAATATTTGCATTCCCAAGTCAAGCACAATAGGAAGCTTCGGGAACAAGACGATGAAGAAAAGACCAAGTCAAGATCAAGACTATGAAGAATACCAAGATTTGTATTTGTATTTTTCATTTTAGATATTTTGTCAAAACCTAGATGTTAGAAGTAGAGTTATGGGATTACCACCTACACACACATTTTAATTTGGTTCATGACTTCAAAAAGATTTTTAATTTCTATTTTCAATTTAGAGTTAACATGTTTAGTTTAAGTTTTTGGAAAAATATTTATTTGGAAAACAAGTTTATCAAAGAAGTTTTTATAAAATGTTTCAAACTTGGTAGAGTAGTGACATAGGCTCACACTCTAAGTTTTACAAGATACAAAACTTCATATCCAAGACCATTTTCAAAAATCCCAATTTCTGGTTTCTGGAAGTTCTGATTTTTCAGAACTGACAGAAACCGGTCGACCGTCCCGGTCGACCGATGCGCACAATCTGTGCATGTGCGTGTCAGTCGACCGACCTGGTCGACCGAGAACTGTGCAGTGCTCTCGGGTAGATTGGGTCGACCGGGCGGTCGACCGCTGAGCCCCAACGGTCAGATTTTTGACCGTTGGCGGTCGACCGGCCCGGTCGACCGGATGCTGTCAGAAGTTCTGACAGACTCCAACAGCTATATTTTCTGACTGTTTTTCTTTTGGGATTTGATCCCAACGAATCTCTGAAGCTGTTTTTGACCCCTATAAATAGGAGGTCACTTCAACATGATTAAACAACTATCAAGAACATTTTTACAAGAGTTTTTCAAAAGATTTACAAGTTTTCAAAAGGCTTTCATTTAGAAAAGATTTTCTCTCCAAAAGCCCTAAATTTCTAGACACCCATTTGAAGTTTTTACCTCTACTTCTTTCTAGCTTTTGCACTACACAATCCCATAATTCTTCATCTACATATTGGTTCTAGGATTGTGCAAGTGAGCGAATTTTTGATCAAGTGTGATCATCTTCTTATTGAGTGAAGTTGTAGAGGCATCGGCCTCAAGCGAGCTAGTGTGCTCCGGGTGGTGTTGCGGCATCACGAGAGATAGGACAAGTGTGTCCTTGTATTGGTGATCCGGTGGGATCTTCAATAGTGGAAATCCTTCAAGTGTGAAGGCGGGGACGTAGAGCGTGGCTCGAACCTCGGAAACATATCTGCGTGTTTGCGTTTGCTCAAATCTCTCTAAACTCTAAACTCTTTAATTCTTGCACTATTGATTGCTTCATTTATTGCAAGTCTTTTATTTGAGCTAAGTGTGTTAGTTAAATTTTAAAATTTCGCATTTGTGCCATTCTCATATAGCCATCACCTATTCACCCCCCCTCTAGGTGATTTCAAATTCCTGCGTCCAGTATCTTTTCGGCGTTTGAACTGTAGACACTTGGTATATTTTTTTTTTCTTATTTCTGATAAGATGTCTGATCAAGTGTCTTTTTCTTTTGCAGTGCCACATCCTTCTGCCCCACTCGCCAAGAAGCGCCACTTTGGACATGTAGGTGGTGCTGACCGTGATCTGGCCTTTGTGCTACGAAGGACAGTACCTGTGACTGCTGACAGGTCGCAAGAGCGCCAGAAAAGGCTCTCCAATGTTGATATGACAACCCTTCGGGTGCTTATGACCGATGCAGCATTCACAACGGATGATCGCGTCAAGCTGGAGAAGCCTGCCTTCTTCTTCGGAGATCATATTGGCGATGGCGGCCATTCCATGTATGATGAAAATTACAAATGGCTCCGTCAGATAGGGGACAGAAGATTCTTTCTTCCAGACATGGAGAGGATGTTCCCACTGTCCTATCTCCAGCACATGTCCGTCCCTCGGAAGATGAAATGGGACGTTTCCCGATACGTCCCTGAGATTACCCTCGGTGACTTGGGCTCCCAGAAGGTATACCGTCACGATGGTCATGATAGGACGGTTCTCGGCCTGTTCCCCGGGTCGCGCAAGTCTCAGCTCCCAGTTGGAGAGATACCAAAACTCGGCACTACCTTCCTCAACGCGTTTATGAAAGCAGAGGGTGATTATCCGGTCGAGTTTCGTCCACCCGGATGGGTTCATTCCACCGAGAATTATTGGTGGGGCAGGATGGTGAGCTTCGTCCTTGCCAATCTTGGAGATCTGTTGGAGCATGTGGGACTGCACCCAGTAGTCAGGGCCGTGCAGTGGGGTATCCAGCCGAGTTCTCAAAACTTCTTCGGGATCCTGGAGCGTTATAATCCTTTGACGGGGACATTCTTCACCCCGGTCGGAGAGATGGGCCTTGCCCTGCACGAATTGCATGAGGTCTCGGGGCTGGCCACAGGGGATTCTCCCTATGAGGAATATATCCCAACCACTGAGGAGCTCAACCTTATGAAGAAAGGGTCTCCTCAACTGTACGAGACTTATTGGGAAGTGTTATGTCACTTCCACATTTGCGGCCAGATAACCACTTGGAGGTCGGGAGGAATCAAGCAACTGTCTTGGGCCAGTTACTTGTTCAACAATGTCAATAAGAAAGACTATCCAATAACCCGACTGGTTCCCAGCTCCGACAAGGAAATTGAGGACAGGATCGACCAGGCTCCTGAAGGCTTCTACACCACGGTTTCGAACGAAGACGGTTTCGAACCTGACATGGTTTTGAAAGCTTTCACCATCAAGCCCGGACCCCTATCTCCGATCGAGCATTGTTGGCGGGCTTCTTAATGCTGTGGCTGAAGCGTTGTGTGGTGCCCACGCTGCCACATGAAGTCATAGTTGCCGACGTGGTGTACCCGGCGGTGCTCCTGGCTTATGGCAGTCCCATAGCCCTTCTTCCGGCCGTGGCGGCTGGCATTCAGAGCGGGTTACGGGCGTTAACCCAGAGCTTCTGCGAGCCAAAGAAGGCTATCGACTCTCTTGACTCAGAGGGGAAGCCGACGGTGAAGCGTCCCAACCCTCGGATCGAGCTGCCCTACACGTATCTCCTGGCTTGGTACGTGATGCACTGCCCATCCCTGATGACGCCGGTGCCTTGGAGTGAGCGTTCCGTCCCTTTTGTACAGCGGTTGGAGAGTTCGGACAGGCGTAATACTTATATGTATTTCGTCCGGAAGTGCATTTCAGATGCCTCGAACTACCAGCTCAATCGCTGCTTCCCCGAGATCCCTGGTGCATCTTTTGGGGATCTATTTACTGATTCCGCGGGCCCAGATGACTTCACGAGGTTGTCCGCGGGGGTCTTCTGGTGGTTGATCAACATTCGGCCCGGATATGTGCTCTTCCGGCAAGGGACTTCATGCACAATTGAGCCGTACATGCCGAGTCGTTTTGCCCGCCAGTTCGGCTATGACCAACTCTACGTTGGCAATCCCAATGCTCAGCTCGCCTTCGACGGGAACTTGTTCGAAGGTGCTCGGGCTTGGTACTACAGTGTGGCCGGAGGGACGGAAGCGACTTTCTGTCTACCTATCGAGGGGTCAAAGTGCCGTATGAGCTTCAGCTTCTGCTCCTGGTACTTCCAAGTCAACCAGACACCACACTTTGTTCCGGAGTATTCATGCATTGAGAGTATCAATGCAAATCTCGAAGCAAAGTTGGAGTCCGGTAAACGCTCGCGAGGCGTCGAGCAGTACCTGAAGGCTCTGAGGGAGGTCGGGAGAAGGTCAAGGGAGGAGCCGCGAGCAACAAGGGCGGAGCCGCGACCAACAAGGGCAGAGCCGAGACCAAGCCAGGCTCGACAGGCGGTGAGCAAGCATCGTCAAGGCTCTACTTCCACTGCTGAGCCTGCCCCCAAGAAGGTTCGGAGAGACTTGACGGCCGAAGTTTTTCGATCCGAAGACATCCCTGCTGGTGCGGAGGAACCAAGGGAAGAAGCGGCAGATGAGGATGATGCCCCCTTAATCCATGCCCATAGGTCGCGAAGCAGGGGCCGCAGGAGTTCAGAGGAAGGAGAGCCTGCTGACGAACCTGCTGTCACTGACGAAACCGAGCAGCTCGAGGTCGATATAATGAGCGGAGGCGACGTTAAGATTCCGGGGATCTCAGCTCAGCCCGAGTCTTCCTCAGCTCAGAGGAGGGATGAGGCACAACAACCTGGGTCTCCTTCAGCTCAGAGGAGGGACG
Organism: Agave tequilana; assembly: GCA_038442645.1. Taxonomy (NCBI): domain Eukaryota; kingdom Viridiplantae; phylum Streptophyta; class Magnoliopsida; order Asparagales; family Asparagaceae; genus Agave; species Agave tequilana. The sequence continues at coordinate 15,864 of JAVJIF010021095.1, forward strand.
AGGCACAACAGCCTGGGTCTCCTTCAGCTCAGAGGAGGGATGAGGCACAACAGCCTGGGTCTCCTTCAGCTCAGAGGAGGGATGAGGCACAACAGCCTGGGTCTCCTTCAGCTCAGAGGAGGGATGAGGCACAACAGCCTGGGTCTCCTTCAGCTCAGAGGAGGGATGAGGCACAACAGCATGGGTCTCCTTCTGTCTTCATCTCCAGTCCTCGGATGGTTGACCCCAGCCCTACCACTGGGGTATTTAGAGGCAAGGCTCCGGCTACCGAGGCCTCTCACGTCGAACTGTCGACTTCCTCATCCGCAGAGGAAAGCGATTTTGAGGATGAGGTCGACTATGGTGATGAACCAGCTCCTCCTGATCCGAGCAAATTCTCACACATCTCGGAGGAGGAAATACATGGGTGTGAGCCGGCGACGACGTCACCACCAGCGGTTGCTCCTGCTGAAGGTATTCTTTTCACCTTCTGACCTGATCTCCCTTTTCATTTTGAAGAGGAGGCTTTAACATTCTCCTTTTATGTTGCAGGATCGGCTGAGGATACCGAGGCTGCATCCTCCTCGCATATCGAGGAGATGGTGCAAGAGTTGACCCAGCCAGAAGGAGTTGAGGCTTCAGTTGCCGAGATAACTTCAGAGAGGGCGACTACTGAAGTTGGGGAGGCTTCTACTTTGCCGGAAGAGGAGGCAACCACTGAAGCCGGGGAGACTTCTCCTCTGCAGGGTTCGCCCAAGGATTCGACATCTCTGGACCTCCAGCTTGGTAAGGAAGTTTTGATGTCTCGTATTTTTCTCTCTTTACCATTCTGGCTAATGTTGAGATAACTTGCAGAGAGAACTGAGGGGGCCCAGGTAGAGAGTCTGACGGTCAGCGTCCCTCCGGAAGACCACACAGCCCAAGACTTGGCTGAGGTTTCTGAGGAGGTTGAGCTCATTACCCTGTCGTCGGCTGTGGAGGTTCCTGCAGAGGTGGTATCTCCAGAAGCGCCAGTGGCTGCTCTTGCTCCTGCCATACCCGTGGTCAGCACGACCCTTGCGCGAGAAGAGCCGGCCTACATCCCTCTACCCGTGATAGAAAGGGATTGGGGAGCACTTCGGATGATGATATCATGGAGCTTTTGACACGCCAGGCGGTGCAGCAGTTCCTTACCTCAATGCGAACATGCATCAATTTTGTCCTGACGAGGGGTAGCTCCCTTAACTTCGCCCAGATGTTTCTCGAAAACCAGGTCGAGAACATCAAGTTGGTCGGAGGCCCTTCGCTAGCCCAGGCAAGTCAGCTGCTGGTGGATTAGCTGGGACAGCACCTGAGAGAGCTTCGATCTCTGGAGGATGGTGCCGGTTCATCCCACGAAGCCCAAGAAACGCTGAATAGGCTCCTTGTTGCCCAAGAGCAGGAACGAAGAGAGGTGGAGGAGAAAATCACCGATAGCACTCGTCTTCTTGAACGTGTCCAGGTTGATCACCAAAGGCTGGCGATTGAGTCCGAGGAGTCAGAGACGATCATACAGGCCGCAAAACAGGCTATCCTTGACTCTCGGGCTGTTATAGCCAGGGCTGAGGCCATGATTGCCTTCAACGAACAGAGGCTTGCTACCTCTGAAAAGAGGCTAGCAGAGTTAGAGGTTGCCAAGGCGCAAGCTGAAGCGGACCTCTCTGCTCGTTCGTCCGAGCTGGAATCCCTCCGAGTGCAAGCGCAGGGATTTTTATCTGAAGCGGATTTGCGGGCCCGAGCTCTCATGGAGGTCGAGAAGGCGCGTCAATATAAGATACACCGCCTGAAAGAGCAAATCCGTTCTTTGGCGGACCAGGACTTGTAGCCTTTTCTCCCTCTTTTTTTTTTGTAAGAAAAGGACACTCTGCTCACTAAGAGTGTTTTGTATTAACTTTTATCATTTTTGATATAATAAAAGTCTTTGAAGTTTTTGGTTCCACCTCCTTTGTTGCCTTGCTGTGGATGAATTCGACCTCTTGATCACAATCTTTGATTAACTGACTGTGAATGCTGGACTTAGGTGAGACTAAGTTTTTTAAATGAAACGCGGCGTTTGACCCGTAGGACCTTAGGCAGAGCTAAGCCCTTTTGATGAGACGCGACATTGGTTCATAGGGACTTAGGTAGAACTAAGCCCTTTTGATGAGACGCGGTCATCAGTTCGTGGAGAGACGCGGTCATCAGTTCATGAGAACTCAGATAGAACCAAGTCCTTTTGATGAGACGCAGCGTCAATCCATAGGGAGACGCGACGGTGTCAACTCGCAGGGAGAAACGCGGCTTTGAGTAACGCGAGTCTGTCCTGCCAATGAAGACGCGACTCGAGCGGACGCGAGGGACGCAGCCTTGTGTATTTTGCCATTAATCTTAGAATGGACTAAGTCCTTTGCCGAGTCAAGTGCTTTCCCTTAAAATGGGCCATGTTTGCTGAAGGGACGCAATTCTGAGTCACGCGGATTTTTCTTTGGAACGCAGGTGGACGTCATTCATTCTGAAGAAGGAGACGCGAGTTCCAGGACGCGGTTTTCCCATCTGCGTAGCGGCCTGACATAAAGATTTTATGAGATCTTTGAACGTCACGTCTTCACTGACGATTGAATGTCAAGTCTTCACTGACGATTGGGAACCGGGTCATCCGCTGTGTTCCAAGGCAGTTGTCCACGCGTCGGTTCCTCATTGGACTCAGGCGTCAATGCCCTTTACTGCAGAACCGGCGCTGGCGGTTGGAAACCAGCGTCTTCAACGTTTCCCGATGCGACCCTCCACGCGTCAGCTTTTCATTGGACTTTGACAATCGTGTGGTCATTAAGGCCGACGGTTCCAATTGATGAACCATTAATGACAGTTATCAGGGGCTGCCTATAAATAGGGCTCACCCTCTCCCTCTTAGACTGTTTTCTTTTTGATTTGCTCTGAAAAATTCTGCCTTCCTCAGAGTTTCTAACAGGGGTCTGTCGCCATGGATGAAGGTGGCTCTGTGGAAGAAGATGACCCAGAGCTTTCATGCTTCTGTTTGGTCTCTTCAGGACAAAGTGTCTCTCTGATCGCCTTCCATGTCCATATACTGACGCAGAGAGTTAAACTCTTGACAGAGGTCTCTGCTGGTATGTTGTCCCGACTTGCCGTGATGTTTCTAATCCACCCAAGTTTGCACTTTGGCATCATCATCATCTGGATTTCCTCATGGAGTCTGAGTTTGTGCATTCCTTCTGGAATTTGCGTCGCCGACTTAAACCTCTCTGGACGCGAGCACAGAAGTCTTTGGCACTTGGCGCTGACTTTGCTCATTAAGCTCGCGTTTTAAGGCCACTGACTTGGATGAATTCCAACTCGGGCCGAAGGTTTCAGACCCGAATCTTGCAACCCCTGTTCATTCAACAGGGCGATGGCGATTTTCGGCGTCTGAGTCTTTTCGCGTCTCGCAGATGTAAATCTTAGACTGCGTTTGAATCCTGTGTGTATCACAGCTTTAACATCGCGTCTGTTTCTGTCACCGCGGGGATTTGGTTTGCTGCGCGGATCATTCCCGCGTCTGCAGTCTTTGACAATTCGCTGCGCGGATCATTCCCGCGTCTGCAGTCTTTGACAATAGCCGCGTCTGTCACTTAGTTTTCTTTGAAGTATACTAAGTTGCAGATTTTTAATTCCTCTGTTTATTCCCTGCAGGTAGGTTTGATCATTCAGGTTCGTTGGGGCCCCTGGAAGAATATTTCGGCCGGCGAACTTGTTCGATGTTTGTCCACAAGGGAATATATTATGGTCCTCGTCGTCCACAAGGGAATATATTATGTCCCTGACGAGGAATCGACGTTCGCCAAGGTCTCTTCAGGTCCACTGCACCATTCATGCCTGTTGGCAAGGGATGGTCAGGGTGAGTATGGCGGCGAGGGGACTACGGTGGATATGGTGGCAGATAGGATCCTCTTCCTCTCCCACTCCAGAAGTAACATCGAGAACTCTTCATGTCTGCTGGATGGCCTTCTGGTGGAAGAGCGACGCTTATGAATGAAGGGTTGCAGGGCTTTCTGCTGCCACCGGACCTCAAGACCCCCGTTCGATCTCAAAAACACCATTGCTCTTAGCTTAGTCAGCTAGGGCTCTTTCGATGTTTACATCATGCATCGTGGTGCAACCAGCTTCTGATCATTGCCACAATGTTCTATCATATTCTGGTGTCCTTCTAAACATCGTGCTCTTGGAATCAAACGCGGCTTCAAGGAGTGAGTGCAACCTCTGAGAGAAAGAGGGACTTCTTTGTACTCCTTAATTGTAACACTCAATCTTATTGTATAAGAGAGCGTTTTTACTGTAACACTCAATCTTATTATATAAGAGAGCGTTTTGTATCACTTTCATGTGCCTGGAATAAATAAAGTGACACTTTTCTTTTTGCCTCTTTCATTGTCTTGAACTTTTTGTCTTCAGTTAGACTCATAGAAGCAAAGAATCTTTGACTTTGTCAAATTATGATGATAATCTTAATAAGTCAAACTTTGTAGGGAAAGATCCTATTTCAGGAACTTTCACAATACTGTCAGAGGTGTAATATTAACTTGACAGAGATGAAATAATTTTTGGTGGACCTGCCACTTTATAAGAGAAAGTGACAAGTAGAATTGGTACCCCCAGGGAGGGTGAACTTTTATCAAGTGTTTGGGATTAACTTGATTGAGCTCAGCTGGGGGATTTGATGGAAACACTGTTGATGGTGTAGTATTAACCTAACAATGTTTTTAGGTAGACTTATTATTCTATTGAAGAGAATAACAAGTGAGACTAGACTCGTGGGAATCTAGGAAACTTTGTTACCGTTAGAGGTGTGATATTAACTTAACCGGTTGAAAATGGTCTTGTCAGAAGTGTAATGTTAACTTGACAAGGATGTGAGTCAGAGGTGTGATATTAACTTAACTCAGAAGTGTCACTGTCATAGGTGTAATGTTTAACTTGACAGTGAGGGTAATGCTAGAGGTGTAATGTTGAACTTGGCATTGGTCATCTCGGCTTGTATAAGGAAGTCCGAGGGAAAGTCATGGCCTTAGATGCTAGAGGTGTAGTGTTAACTTAGCATCATCCATTTCAGCTTCAATACGGAAGTCTGAAGAAAAGTGACTGTCAGAGGTGTAATATTAAACCTTACAGAAACCTGATTACTGTTTAGAGGTGTGGTGTTAGACTTTAACAGTAATTTGTCAGAGGTGTAGTATTAACTTGACCGAGATTGACTCATGATAAGAGCAATTTGAGGACCTGTCATTCTATTGATGAGAATTGACAAGTGAAAATTTGAAGTGCCAGAGGTATAGTGTTAACTTGGCAAATTTGAAAGTTAGATACTCCGTGTAGAGTTGACAAACAAAATTTGTACTCGACAAGGACTATTGAAAAAGTTTCCATTACCAGAGGTATAGTGTTAACTTAGTAATGGTTGTATTTTGTAGACCTACCATTCTGTGGATGAGAATTGGTAAGGGATTTTGGAGGAAAGAGTAGAGCCAAGTCCACTTAGGATTTTTAGCAAACCCTCAGCTATCAACGGATTTGATATGCCTTTACCAACTACCGTTTGAGTTGGGCTAGCCATGCTATTCCCTTAGCATGATGAGTTGTCGAAGATTTATGTTGGGCTTAGAAGCCAACATTTTCCTCTATCCTTAGCCGTCGGAGGCGTCGGATCAAAGGGGAACATGTCCCTTAGGATTTTTAGCAAATCCTCAGCTGTCAACGGGCTTGATATGCCTTTACCAACTACCGTTTGAGTTGGGCTAGCCATGCTATTCCCCTCAGCATGATGAGTTGTCGAAGATTTATGTTGGGCTTAGAAGCCAACATTTTCCTCTATCCTTAGCCGTCGGGGGCGTCGGATGTTAATGAAGAAACTCTTCTTGTTTTGATCAGAGGTGTACTTTTAACTTGATCAGCGGAAGAATACCATCTAAGGATAGTATTTCTTCAGGAACCTGCCATTGATCGGCATCATGAGTGTATCGCCATTCGAGGTTATGAGGCGATATGACCCATTCGAGTAGACTGACTCTACTACAAATGGTCCTTCCCATTTGGGTTGGAATTTTCCTTTTGTCTTGTGCGTCATTACCATGGGTCTTCTGACGGCTAAGACAAGATCGCCATTCTTGAAAGTTCGCATTTTAACTTTCTTGTTGAAGGCTCTGGTAATACGAGCTTGGTAGAGCTCGATTTGTTGTTGGGCCTGCAAACGCTTATCGTCTAAGGCCTCCAGTTCCTGGAGTCGCTGTCGATGCTTCTCCTCGGTTGTCATCTCCGCTGTCAAGGCGACGCGTAGAGATGGAATTTGGATTTCCAGTGGAAGTACGGCTTCACATCCGTATACCAAAGAAAATGGTGTAGCTTTAGTTGGGGTTCGCACAGTTGTGCGGTAGGCCCATAAGCATTCACCCAACTTGTCGTCCCAGTCTCGTTGACTTTTCGAGACGAACTTCTTGAGAAGCTTACCGATGGTCTTGTTGAAAGCTTCTGCGAGGCCATTAGCGGCAGGATAGTATGCCATTGAGGACACACTCTGGATTCTGAACTTGGCACAGAATCTCTGGAAAGCCTGGCTGATGAACTGGGGTCCATTGTCATGGACAATTCGCCGAGGTACGCCGAAGCGGTAAATAACGTGATGTTTCACAAACTTGATCACGTTGGACGACTTGACTTCCTTCAAAGGAATAGCTTCAGCCCATTTAGAGAAATAACCGGTTATTGCCAAAATAAACCGATGTCCCTTTGATGATGGTGGGCTGATAGGACCAACCACATCCATTCCCCACATTTCAAATGGCCAGGTAGAGGTTGTAGAGTGGAGATACCCTGGTGCTTGATGGATGAAATCCCCATGCACTTGACAAGCGTGGCATCTTTTAGCATAGGTGACGGCGTCGGCAACCATCTTGGGCTAATAGTAACCCAATCTTTGGAGTCGATGTGCCAGTTTTGGCCCGGTTGATGGGCTCCACACATACCGTCGTGGGCTTCTTTTAATACCTCTTAGGCCTCCTTTAGTGAGAGGCACCGGAGCAAGATCCCGTCATGCGATCGACGATACAATGTTCGTGTAATCGCATTATAGTAGAATTTAGGGGCTTTCCTTCGTATGGCAGCCGCTTCCTTGGCGTCTTTAGGCAGGATGCCGTACAAGACATAGTCGATATAGGGGAATCGCCAGTCTTTAAGCTCTGGCCCGTTGACAATTCCAGCGCTTCTTTGCCTTGACACTCTCCCTTTGACTCCTGATGGTCTTCGAGGGCAGTTCTTGGGCAATACAGGTCGTGGCTGTAGACGAATACCTTCTCCATTGCTCCAGCTGGAAGAGCTAAGGAGGCCGCAAGGGATGCGAGTGCATCTGCGTGCGCATTTTGCTTGCGCGGTACATGGTCAATGTAAAAGTTTGAAAACCTCTCGGCCATGTGGATAGTTGCGGAGTGATAGGGTACTAGGTCTTCATGTCTGACTTCGTACTCTCCGCGAACTTGGCTGACGATGAGTTTAGAATCACTGTATGCCTCGAGATTTTTAACGCCAATCTCATCGGCGAATTGCATCCCAATCAAAAGAGCGTTGTACTCCGCTACATTGTTGGAACAAGGCTCAGTAAGCGAGACAGCTCGGGGAATCACATAATTCTGTGGGGAGACGAGTACTACTCCTACCCCCGCTACTATATGTCCTTTTGGGCTTGTTCTTGATGCACCGTCGAAGAAAAGTTGCCATACTTGACTTTCGAACGATGTCTGAGTCAGGCAGACTTCAGCAACTTCATCAGGGAGATCCTCGTAGACTTTGGCTGCCCTCGGATCCGGGTGTTCAGCTAAGAAATCTGCCACCGCTTGACCCTTAATGGCCTTTTGTGGTAAAAAGTGCATCTCATATTGGGAGAGCAATATGTCCCATTTTGCCAGCCGGCCGTTTAGTGACGAAGGCTTAGTCATAAGTAACCTCAGAGGGTTGACTTTTGATATGACATTTATGGTTTGGCCTACCAGATAGTGTCGCATTTTCTGAATGGCGAACACTAATGCCAAACATTCCTTCTTGATCGGGTTATACCGATGTTCGGCTCCGATCATTGTTCTACTCAGATAGTAGATTGCTTGTTCGCGTCCTTGATCATCATGCTGAGCTAGTAAAGCTCCCAAAGAATGATCCATTGCTCGGACGTATACCAGGAAAGGTTTTTCGGATATCGGAGCTGCAAGGACTGGTGGTTGGGTGAGGTATTGTTTGATATCCTCAAACGCTTGTTGGCAAGCGTCGTCCCAAATGAATGAGACACCCTTTTTCATTAACTTGGCGAAGGGTTGGCATCTTCCGGAGAGGTTTGACATAAACCTGCGGATATACGCCAATCGTCCATGCAATCCCCTGAGTTCTTTGAGATTTCTCGGGGGTTTCATCTCCTGGATAGCGCGAACCTTTTCCGGGTCCACATGAATTCCCGTGGAAGTTACAACAAATCCTAGGAACTTACCACTGGCCACCCCCAGGAAGGACTTGGTGGGATTCATCTTCAATTGATGAGCCCGCATGATGTTGAAGACCACCTTCAGGTCAGCTATGTGATCACCCTTGGCGCGGCTTTTCACTGCAATGTCGTCAACATAGCATTCTACCGTTTTGCGCATTTGCTGATGGAAAATGACATTCATGGCCCTTTGATATGTTGCCCCTGCATTCTTCAGTCCGAAGGGCATGACGGTGTAGCAATATACCCCTAGAGGTGTCCTGAAGGTGGTATGCTTTTCGTCATCAGGATACATTTTGATTTGATTGTATCCTGAGAATCCGTCCATGAAGGACATTCGTTCGAATCCACAAGTATTGTCAATCATGACATCTGTGATCGGCAGTGGGAATTCGTCCTTGGGGCAGGCCTCGTTTAGATCGCGGAAGTCGATGCAGATCCGGATCTTCCCGTTCTTCTTGGCAACTGGGACAATGTTGGCTACCCAGTCGGGATGTTGTTCTTCCCTGATGAAGCCAGAATCAATAAGTTTTCTGACTTCTGATTGAATTGCCTCCATTATTTCTGGACGGAACCGTCGCTGCTGTTGTTTGACAGGTTTTGCGTTCGGACTGATGTTGAGGCGGTGCATAGCCACTTGAGGATCAAGTCCAGGCATGTCCTCGTAATTCCAGGCGAAGACGTCTATATACTCTTGTACAAGAGATATTAGATCCTTCTTCTCCGAAGGTGACAGGCCGTCACTTATGAAGATGGGCTTAGCATTGGCCTCATCTCCTAGATTGATTTGAACAACCTTGTTTTCTGTGGGTGGCTCGCGCTGTTCAAAGCGGGTATCCCAAAGAGTATTTAAATGTTTGATCCAAGGATCTGTATCAGATTGGATCATTTCTTCATCTCCGTCTTCCAGGTGGCTTGTTGAAACCATATTCACTGAAAGTTCCTTGAAGATGTTGCCGACACTGACATCTGACTCCCAAGATGATGTGTCTGAAGAGTAATCATTCCTCGACGATTCTTGAGAATCGGAGGCTGATGGGACCGGAGTTGATACATAGCCCAACCCCCGGCGCGTCCGATGATAATAATCGGGGGCTTTCCCTTTCGGCACAAAGGATCGAAGTAGCGTTCTCCTTCCTTTGCCGAAGTTCAACCCGGGTCTGTTGGTTAGATCGTATCCCATGCACTTCATCATTTTGAGCGCTTTTGGTTCGTAATGACCGAACTGAGGGGATTCCTCCTCACTTCCCGAGTCTTCGCGGGGCATTAGCTCAGACGAGATTCGCCCAAAATGAATTGGTTTTTGGCCTTTGCGTCTGGCTGGAACCATAAATATAGATTCTTGCGCACTACCATTATCTTGGTATGTCCCGAAGGATGATTTTACTGGTACATGCAACGATGTCAAAGCATCCATTGTCGACCAGAGGTCATCATCTACATCGGTGCTAGTGTCTGACGGTATTGAATCAGAAGCACACACAGAAAAATACGTAAAATCTAAATCTTCATTAATATACCAACCGCCTACATCGTCGGTGGTATTATCAACATCGAGCTTATTAGTGCTCTTTACAAGTGGTTCTAACTCCCACAGGCACTCTTCTTTCTCGGGCTCGGTGTCAGCTTCGTTACCAGAGTCTGGCTCCTCTGGTCGCGGGACTTCATCCGTCTCCACCGGATCTTGGTACAGCAAAGAGTCGGTGAAATAATTCTCGACCCCTTTAAACGGGTACCTTTCGGCGATCAACGTTTGAATCTTTCCACTCCCGTCAATGTATTTCATGACTTGGTGGAGAGTGGAGGGGACGATGGAGTTGCGGTGAATCCACGGTCGTCCCAGCAATAGATTGTAGGAAGTGTCGGCGTCGATGATGTAGCATGTCACTTCCGACTTGAGGCTTTCAATCTGGCATCTGAGCTTGATCTTCCCCATCGGACGGGTCTGGTTGGCATTGAACCCGTAAATGGTCGTCTGGGTAGGGCTCAAACGATGAGTAGGAATGCCCAGATGTTGCATGACCCGGCGAGGCATGAAGCTCAATGCGGACCCTAGATCTACCTGAATGCGGTTCACCTCAGACGATCCAATATACCCTGTGAAATACAGGGGTCGATCATGCTTCCCTTTAACCTGCATATCATCTGCTGTGAAGGTAATGTAGGGAGCATTTGGGGAGGTGTGGAGGCAATCCTCTACATCTTCCTCCTTCGGCACCTGGGTCATGAAGACCTCAGCATTTGCCAGAGCTTCTTGTAGAGCTTCTCTGGTCGACTTTGATAGTCTGAGAAGTTCATACAAGGTAATGCGTGTCGGGATGTTGGCTAGTTGAGCCAGGACATCAAAGCGGTAAGGTGTCGTGGATCCTTCCGCCATACCTCTCAAAAGAACTCGAGAAAATCGGGTTTCTTTCTGTTTCTCCACAGGTTGTCTTGTGGAGGGCTTGGTTGGCTCTGCAGCTGGTGGTGGAGGAGTTGCCGCCGTTTCACCATACTGCTTCAAGTACGGCTGTCTCGAACGGGTTTCCTGCCATTGGTTGGTTGGGCTCTGCGGCCAAGACTATTGTCTCCTCCTCTGAGTCGGTTAACGAGGGAACATCAGTCTCTGCTTCTCGAGAGGAGGCACACACCACATTGCAGGATGAAGCCTTTACCTTGCCTTTGGATTTCCTGTTGGTCACAGTAATCCATTGCTGTTCATTGACAAGGTCAGGGTGAACCCACATGATTTTCCCTTGAGGTGTAGGGACGGGTACCAAGCCTTTCTCTTGCTGCTGGTGAGGGTCTGTGTTGACCACTCTCAGCTCTCCTCTTGGAACAGGAGTCACCCCCGCAGGCGTCGGGGGTTGTCTTCCAAACTGGAGGACTGACGTCACATTAGCCGTCACCTTCTTCTGCTCTGGTCGGAGCTTTAACACCTCCGCGTCAATCAGAGCTTGAAGGATGTCCTTGAAGACGTAGCAGCTCTTAGTAGGGTGCCCCAACATCCTGTGGTACATGCGGTAGTTGGGATTGTCGGTCTTGCCGACTTCCTCTGGGCGCCTAACTTCAGGGAGCTTCAGTCGATTGCTCTTGTTGAGTAGTTTGAAGAGTGAATCGACATGTTCCTCCTTGAAGGAATATTGCTTGTTGGCGCGTGGCTGGCTTGAAGAGCCGCTCGCCTTGCCTGATTGAGGTTTGGCGGGAGATTTGGTCTCCGTTGCCAAATTATCCTTCCGCTTTGTTTGGAGGGATGTGTCTGGCGCACGCCTTGTCGACCTTTCCGGTCTGGGCTTACCTTCCTCCGCTCTGACGCGGGCGATAATCTCCTCAGCCTGTTCACCTTGTTGGACTAATTGCTTCCAGGTGCGGCTTTCAGTAACTCCTATTTGAGTAAGGAGTGAGGTTTGGAGATTGTGGCGACATGTTTCCACCAGGGTGACCTGGGTCATGCCGCTTGGACACCGGAGTACCACGTTCCGAAATCTTTCCAAGAAAAATTTGACGGACTCCCTTTTCGCTATTTGGTAGCCAAAAGGGTGGGCATCGTGACTTCGGAGTCATCCTCGAAGAAGCGCGTTAAAAAGAGCTTCTCCAAATCGCCCCAGTTCTTAATGGAACCTTCTGGGAGCTTCATGAACCATTCAAAGACCAACCCTTTCAGGGTGCCAATGAACAGGCGTGCCAGGATGGCATCATTATCTACTACATTCCCAGTTTGGGATTTAAAGTAGTAGATATGCTGATTGGGTGACCCCTTCCCGTCGAATGCTTGGAGGGTTGGAGCCTTGAACTTGGGCGGGTATGGAACCAAGTCCCATTCAGCCGGATAGGGCCGGACCACCCCCGCTTCTTGGAGGCCTTTACGGTTGGTGAGGGCCTCGAGGCGTTGCTCTAATTGACTCATTCTTTTAGCATGAGCCTTTCCGGGGTCTTGGTCGCCCTTTACTTGCGACGAGGATTTGGGCGAATCCGCAGTAGATCGCCGCGTCTCCTCAGAAGGTTCGGAAGATGAGCTTTCTCCCTTTCTCCCTTTGCCCTTCGACTTTCGAGGAGGAGACCTCCTCCTGTCTTCGAGCAGCTGTGCAATCGCCTGCTTGAGGGACTCGATAGATTCCTGCTGAGAAAGAATCATATCCATTTGTGCCTTCTGGATCTGCTCTAAACGTCTAGTCGTCTCCTCAGGAGTGCCCGTCATATAGGCGGAAGCCTCCTTCTCGACGGAAGAGTTTGAAGCCCGCGATTCTGCTACGGCGGAGTGAGAATCGTTCACTTCAACGCCGTGGGCTAAGGCATTATAGTCAATTGGGGGAATGGCCCCAGTCCGGGTGCGAGTGTGTCGATACACCCCTTCCGGTTCAGAGTCAGACTCATCTGAGCTGACTGCAAGTTGTTTTCCCTTACTCCTGCTTGTCATATTCGCAGTGAGCTCCGGTACTCGACGTCAGAGAAGGTTCTCCTTCTGTGGGAGCGTCTTCTTTTAGCTGACGGGGGAATCAGGGTCAGCTGTCTGACTAAAGACTGCTGGTGTACGCCTGATCCGCAACGGCACTCAGAAAGCATATGAATGAGCCGTTGGCAGCAACATGAGGAAGTGACCTGATTGGCACTTCTTTTCTTTGTCAAATAATCCCTCAAATCCATGGGAGGGGGATTGAAAAGATTAGCCTCGCAACGTCGAAGACGGGAGGCATCCATGTGCTGGATAGCCTGGACGCAGGCTTCAGGGACGCGGTTCTCGCGCCGCAGCTGTTCAGCGCGCGTCTGGCGTCTCTGTTGAGACAAGACGCGCCTGTCGCGTTGCTGCTTGGTGTGTCGGGGCAGAGACACTTGAGAGAGGATGGGCTGCTGGGCCCCACGCCTATGGGCGCGTGCCTCTTGTGCTTGATGAGGTGCGGAGGTTTCGCCTCGGTGTTTGGTGAGTTGGTCCTCAGAGGACCTAACTGAAGGAATCTGGCGTTTGGGCCGCCAAACGCGGACTTCACGTACTGGACGTGGCGCAGGCAAGGCGCGAGATCGTACGTCGCGTCCAGCCTCAGTTGGACAACCAGCGGTTCCAACTTGTAGCTGACGCGCACGTCTCCTCTGTCGACGCTCAGCGTTCCGATTGCGTCGCGGAGGTGGAGAGAGATCAACAACATCCTGATGCTGAACATCAGAGATTTTAACCACGCGGGTCCCCTGAGAGACGCTGACGCGGGAGTTAACTGCGACGCAGTTGGTCGCAAAGGCAGTTGTGCCTGGGGCCACGCGGGCCTTCTGAGAGGCATTGGCGCGTGCACCTTGCTTGGCACAGTTGGCAGCAGGGGCGCCTGAGGCCACGCGGGTCTCCTGAGAGACGTTGGCGCGTGTATCACTCTTGGCACAGTTAGCCGCGAAACCCTTCACCGTAGCCGGGCCTGAGAAAGTCTCAGAGCGGGTTTCGGGGCAAGTCCCCGTAGAGACCCTGCAGCAGACGCGGGTCTTTGGGCTCTTGGAGCCGGAAGAGAGAAACTCTTCGTACTTCGCCTGGTCGAACTCGACGACGAGCGATTCGACCATCTTCCCCTTACAGAGGACGTCATCCTGCGCCACAATTTGCTCATCAGTGACAAATGTGGTCCCCAGCGGAGTCGCCATCTCTTGTACGCGCCGGAAAAAAAGAGGAAAGAGGTGCTGTAAAATTTTCTTGAATCAAATGAAAGATTACAACAAAACTATTTCCCTTCCAGTTACAAGGGAGGGAGGATGTTGAGTCTTGAATCCTCCCTTTGTTTAATGCTGGGTTCTTCGTGTGGCGGTGGAGAGTGAATCTTGTTCTCCGTTGACCGGATGACCGTCGAGATCGTCAGGGATCTTCTCTTTGGTTGGTAGAGGGAGTAACACAGCTCTTGTCTACCAAAACTCTCAAAGAGAAGGTAGGCAAAGTGCAACTCGTACGCAGCGAGCTTGTTGAAGAGTTGAGCTCTCTCCTTTTTCTGCCTCTATCTTCTTCTGATCGCTTGTCGTTGTTGTTGTCGTCTCTCTTTTTCGCCTGTCCTCTGATTGCTTTTTCCGTCCTCTCCTCCCTTCTTGTTGTCCTCCTGTTCATAGCGACGGGACTATTTATAGAGGTCCTAGGGGGTGAACGTGCCCCCTGAAAATGCTCCACGATGAGGGACCAACTTCCCCGCTACATGGGCGGCGACCGGCCCCACGATCAGGGCGGTTATAACTGAGGCGCGGGTGTCGAGCTCACGCGCCTTGATGTTGAGACGCGGGTGTCGAGCCTACGCGCCTTGAGGCTGAGACGCGGGTGTGTAGCCAACGCGCCTTGATACTGAGACGCGGATGTCGAGCCCACGCGCCTTGAGACTGAGACGCGGGTGTCGAGCCAACACGCCTTGATGTTGAGACGCGGGTGTCGAGCCTACGCGCCTTGAGGCTGAGACGCCGGTGTGTAGCCAACGCGCCTGGATGCTGAGACGAGGGTGTGTATCCAACGCGCCTGGATGCTGAGACGCGGGTGTCGAGCCTACGCGCCTTGAACTTGAAATTCTGCTTTTTAATGGCTTGTCTGTTAATGATTTTTAGACAGCCTACATCGACTAATCCTGAAGTCGGTCGACCGAGTCGGTCGACCGACGTGCACGGACGTGCACGTTTGTCCTGGCAGGATGCCGGGCGACCGGGGCGGTCGACCGGAACTGAGAACAGTGCTCTCTGTTCTTTTGGGTCGACCGGGCGGTCGACCGGAGGCTCCAATGGTCGATTTTTGACCGTTGGCGGTCGACCGGGCGGTCGACCGGCAGGCCTGTCAGAACCCCAACGGCTAGTTTTTGACAGCCTATATATTTGGGGGTTTGTGGACTGTTTTCACCAAGATTTGGAGATAGTTTTAGAGATAGTTTTTCCCACTCTTTTCAGAAGTTTTCTCCACAAAATAGAGAGTAAATATTTCCTATCTAAAGGAAAGTTTTATCAAGAGTGTAAAAGAGGATTTCTTGAGTTTTTCACCAAAGTTCTTTCCTTGCTTTCTCACACAAACACTTGAGCTTTCCATTGCTATATCTACCTATAGGAGTATTGTAGTGAGATTGTTTTTAGGTGATCAAAGTGTTGTGATCACCAAAGACTTCATTTGTTCTTTGAGGAGACGGGCAAGTGCGCTCGTGGTGGTTTGGAGTTCGGTTGTGAACTCTTTGGTTTGAGGTGCGGCCTCGGTGAGCTTGTGAAGCTTGCGTGTGTACGAGACTAGGGAGTCCGAGGGATTGTAGGTGTTGCGGCATCAAGGAGAGATCCATTGAGATCATGCATAGTGGAAATCCTTCGTGTGTCGAAGGCGGGGATGTAGAGCAAGTGTGCTCGAACCTCGAAACAAATCCTTTGTGTTTGCGATTGCTCTATCTCTCTCTCTTTGTCTCTTGTTATATCTTGCATACTTTTATTGTCTATCTTTATATGCATAATATACTTGTGTGCTTAAATTGATATACTTGCTTGGGATTGTTTGCTAACACTTGTATTCAACCAAAAGTGCCAACGCGGCACCTCAACCCATTCAAGGGGAATCTAGAGGAGTTTGTCCAGAGCCCTTCACGGGGAATTCAGTAACACTCTTATGTTATACATGGTGTTTAGTTTAAATAGTTTAGTTTGGTCATAATAGTTTTTTATTCCGCATTATTTGGCATTAAGTGACCATTAGATTAGCCATCACCTATTCACCCCCCTCTAGGTGATTTACAGAAATAACCCTAAAATTTAAAGATGTCTATTCTTGGAGTGCGGCTATTCACACTCACATAATTGCTTAAGACACTTATTTACTTAATACGCCCATAAAATTTTTAAACATACCCCCTCACTTTTCCTAAACTACCATTCACAACTTAAATCAAATTAAAATTTCAAATTATCAATTCTGCCCCCCTCTCTCTCTCTCATCAAAAAACTCTCTTCTCTCTCTCTCAATTCCCTATTTATGACTCTCAACATTCTTAATTAAAATTTTTGAATTTGGATGTTCAGCATTCATTGATCTCTTGTATTTCATTTGATTCACGACACATCCATTTGGGCTCCTTTTCTAGAAAAATTATTGAGTGGAGGAAGTTCACAGTTTAGAGGCAGCTTTTTTCTTTGCAAAGTTCCTCCTGAAGAACAAAGTGTTCTTCCATGATCTCTTACTTTTTTGAGTTATTGCTGTAGTTGTCTTCTCATGTGAATCACACATCACAAAATGTCACTCATTTTCATTTTTCTTATGGTTCAATGACTAACTCCTCGTATTTTATTTAATTAAAATAATAAATATAATCTTCATATAGTACTTAAAGATAATTTAGAAATTATATAAAAGTAAAAGAAATTCCATTGAGAAATCAATCTATGAATCATAGGTAAGCTCATTGAACTTTTCATTTTCATCCTTAGTGAAGATGTGAGAACAAAAATATTATCAAATATCCATAATCAACATAAAATACTTTTTAAGTAATGTTTGTCATTTAATTATATATATATAGGGGTTACTGTACCTCAGCCTGCAGGCTGAGAGAGTTTCTCAGCCGGCGGGACGTGGCTGAATATATGCCACACATCGGCCGCAGTGTGTTGGCGCCAAAAAATCAAAAAATCCCGCCTAAACAATCGTGAAACAATTTGACAAAAATACCCCTTTTTTAATTCTAAACTGGAATAAAGTCATGAACAAACAAAATTTCAGTTGAATATATCTACAGTTATAAAATTCGTAATTTTATACATCGAAAAAATATAATTAAAAAAAATTGGATCAATATAATGTAAAATAAGCAGAAGCATTAAAAATTTAAAAAATATGCCATGGTCGCAGACTTAATACAATATAACAACTGCGACACAGTCGCAGTCACTAGTCGCACTCATAGTATAACAAACGTTTTTATGCGACCTAATACAATATAATTTCAATTTTATATGACAACTGCGACACAGTCGCAATCACTAGTCGCAGTCATTGTATAACAAAACTTCTTTATATAACGTCTGCGACCCTAGTCGCATTCTATCGTACAACAATGCGACCTCCTTCAGTACTGCGACCAAAGTCGCAATCTTCTTTCCCATGCCTTATGCGACCCTGAGATCAATTCGCGTAAATCAAATCTTATAAAAATTACTATATTAATTACACTGAATTAAATGAAGTAATTAATATTCTTTCTACCGTGATACAACAACAGTCTAGAAAAAAGAGATGCACTAATGTTAATCTCGAGAAAGGAAAGATGTGCACCATACATAATCTAAAGATATAGGCAAACAATTCTATAAAAAGTTAATTTGTACTTCATGTATTAAACCTCTGGAAAAAAAAGAACTCTTCGGATTCTCCCGCAATAAATCTTCAATTAAATATTTAATTTTTTTTTACCACTTCTTACCATACTCAACCATCACCTGTAACAATTATTATTACTAATCATGTTCTTCCACAAATATTGACCTTTATATAATGCTTGTTACTAATATATTATCTCATACCTAAAAACTATATTTTTGCTCTTCCTTTTCAATTTGATTTCAAAAACTTTCAAAAAAATATTCATTCTTGAATCATGTCTTCCCCATCTTCTTCCTCTGAACACTTAGATTTCAACTTCAATCGTTCCCCCACCGGTCCTTTGTCTTCAGGATATTCTAGTGAATCTGATACCAGTCTGGACTTCACTCCTTTTGACTATCTCACTACATCAAATAATGTATTAACTGATCCTCCTATTCATGATGATAATGAAGTTTTCATGTGGGTTAGTGAAGACGACATTATTCCTCTGCCACTTGACGGAGACATGCTTGATGAAAGCATGTCCTCTGATGCTGTAGGCTCGCTTCCTAGCAACGGGTCAGACGAAGAGCTTGATAGAGACGATCCATTCTGGGAGTTCATCGGTGAAACAAAAAAAACCTCAAAAACAGGAAGATGATGAGGAAATAAGTGATGAAGAAGAAGAGCAGAAGAATGAAGACGATGAATCTGCTTATGATGGTGATAATGACGAGGATTAGCATTTCCTGATCTTCTGATATTCAATTATATTTTGTCTTCTTTTAAAAACTTTTAATTCTATTTTTTTGTAAGGTCTCTTTTTCACTATATTAACTTATAAGCTCTTTTAATTACACATCCAAACTGCAACTGCCGCTCTTAAACACTGCGACCATAGTCGCAGTCCTACTACAGATGCAATAATTAAAAATAATTCATACGTTATAGGCGGCTGAGACAAAAAGATACGGTGAACTGCGACTATAGAATCAGTCCTTATTCAGACAACAGTCAAAAATAAAGAACAAAAATAATATAAAATAATACGTAAACTGTGATTATACTATCGCTCTCGTTAAATACTGCGACCATAGTCACGGTACTGCGATCATGGTCGCAGTCCATGGTCGCATAATATATACTTAATCAATTATCAGTTCCCAATGCGACTATACTCGCAATAATGTACTTTTTTGGAGTTAAAAGTAATTTAAAGTTATAGTGTATTAACTTTTATACTGTTTTGGATAACTGAACAGTCACCTAGGAAGTATACAATTTTTGGGAAAAGGTAGAAAATAAGTTAGGGAGATATTCACGTGGTTTGAGAGTTTAAACCCTTTGGAATTCCGGTATTAAAAATATATAAAGGGCCATCAGCAAAGGATTAAAACATACTAAATTATTTTTGTTCAAACTCGTTACTCTCACTGTTCGGAAAATAGATTCAAAAAATGTCTTCTCCACCGTCTTCACCGGAAAGAAGCCAATCATCTAATGATGATTGGATGTATAATTCTGAAGATATGCCTCGCTACGGGTCAGAGGATGAGCTTGATACAGACGACCCATTCTGGGAGTTCATTGATGAACCAAAACACAAACATGAAGAGGAAGAAAGCGAAGAGGAGAATGTCGCTGAAGAGGAGGAAGAGACGGAAAGCGATACAGAAGACGAAAGCATGACTCTTGACGACGAATCTGATTACGATGGTGATGACGAGGATTAGAAGTTTAAAAAAGTGTATTTTGAATTTTTTTTAAATATATATAAATCTGTTTTCTAAAGTTAATTGTGTGAATTATATTTTTTACTACTATTTCTTGGTTGAAATGCTGTACAATTGTTACAAACCTTCATTTTAAATATTTTACACTAAACGAATATACTGCGACCATGGACGCAGTTAATAATTATATTACTTCACCCGTATAAATTTTTAAAATGAAAGGTTGCGACTTTGGTCGCAGTTGCAGGACGCAGACTTAATAAATAAACTGCGACCATGGTCGCAGTTGCTGGTCTTTAGTCTTAATCAACAACAACACTGCTACCTTGGTCGCAGTTGCTAACCGTAGTCTTAATAAAATACAATGCGACCTTGGTCGCAGTTGCCTGTTTTTGGTCGCATTCGCTGGTCTTTATTTTTAATCAACAACAACACTGCGACATTGGTCGCAGTTGCTGGCCGCAGTCTTAAAAAAATAATCTGCGACCTTGGTCGCAGTTTCTGGTCTTTAGTCTTAATCAACAACAACACTGCGACGAGTGACACGTAACCGCAGAAGTTGCTTAGTCGCAGTCTTTGGTCGCAGTGTCGACCCTGGTCGCAGTTGTTTCTGTTTGCAATGTAGTCTTATGCGACCTTGGTCGCAGTGTCGTCTCTGGCCAAAGTTGTTTTGTTTGCAATGCATGACTACGAACAAGGTCGTAGTTTATTAAAAAACAAATATGATTTTTATTTATGTCCAGGCATTTATCTCCAGGCATGTGAAAATGATACAAAACGCTCTCTTATACAATAAAATTGAGTGTTACAATACAGCAGTACAAAGAAGACTAAACATCAAAAGAGCCCTTGTTGACTTACAGCAGTACAAAGAAGACTAAACATCAAAAGAGCCCTTGTTGACTAAGAGCGGTGGTGTTATTGAGGTCTGGTGGCAGCAGAATCCTCCGATTCCACCTGACCCTCCAAAGTGGCGGGATACGATCTTCGTTAATGAGCATCTCTTCCACCAGAAGGTTATCCAGTGAGCATGGAGTTTCCTCGATGTCACTTCTGGGGTAAGAGAGGAGGTTTTGAGACCTCACAGGGAATGCTACCCACCACTATATCCACCACATCCCCCGCCGCCATACCCACTCTGACTATCCCGTACCAGCAAGCATGACTGGTGCATCAAGTCCGAGGAGATCTTGGTGAGGGTTAAGTCCTCGTCAGAGATCATGACTTATTCCCTTGTGAACGACGAGGACCATGACTTATTCCCTTGTGGACGATGAGGTCTATGACTTCTTCCCTTGTGGACGAAAATCGATCAAGTTCGTCCATAGGGTCATCTTCATCCATGGAGGCAGGCCCCTGTTAGAGACTGTGAAGAAGGCGAAAATTCTCAGAGCAATTGCTCTCGAAAGAAAACAGTCTAATTATGGGCTGTTAAAGGGAGAGGGTGAGCCCTATTTATAGGCAGCCCATAATAACCATAATTAATGGTTCATTAATCAGAACCGTCAGCCTTAATGATCGCACGACTATCGAAGTCCAATGGAAGGCTGACGCGTGGAGTGTCGTTTCAAGAAGCGTCGAAGCTGGTCTTTATATTTCAAGAAGCGCCGGTTTGGCATTAAAAGACATTAACGTAGACTTGACGTTTAAAGATCTCATAAAATCTTTATGACAGGACGCATGTAACGTAGACTTGACGTTTAAAGATCTCATAAAATCTTTATGACAGGGCGCATAAAACAACAACCCTGCGACCTTGGTCGCAGTTGCTGGCGGCAGCCTTAATCCAAAAATAAAACTGCGACCTTGGTCGCTATGCATGTTAATATAAAGGAAACACATACTTAATGTACTGCGACCTAAGTCACAGTCCATGTAATGCAACCCTAGATTGCAGTTGCTGGCCATCTTTATCAATAACAACACTGCGACCTTGGTCGCAATTAACCATGTACACTGCGACCAAAGTCTCTGAGTAAGGTCGCAGTTTAAATGTACACTGCGACCAAAGACTCTGACTACATTATATACAAAAAAATTAAACTATAAAGTAGAAATTTATCGCAGGCTGAAAAAATTGATCTGAAAAGATTTTATATTTTCAGAAAAAAATTTATCGCAGGCTGAAAGGAGAAACTAGATCTTTCAAAAAAGAGGTAAAGAAAATAGGGCGAAAAGTAATTTATATAAAATAACCTAAATCCTATAAAGAGCGGCAAAAAAAGGGGGAAAATAATAATAAACAATAAGCAAAGTTATAGAAAGGGGTATTTGGTAATTTAACTTCTTCCTAAAAGCGGGCCGCAAGTCAGTGAGGTAACAAATTGAGCCACGTCACCGCAGGCTGAGAGAGTACTCTCAGCCCGCAGGCTGATATACATTTTTCTCATATATATATATATATATATATATATATATTGTATGTTGTTATGCTTTTAGGATGTGCTTTGATTCTGTGTTCTTGTTATTAGTTATGCAATTGTATTTCTTTAAATTGAGAGGAACGCAACTTGAAAGCAATCCTCTTTAATGATTTGTCTGCCAAAAAAAAACAAAATCTTAATAGTAGAATTTTTTTGAGTAATGTTGTTTAGCTCAAATAATTAAATAATATGACTATTAGACCGATCGTCATTCATTATTGTGTACGATGTCAACATGTATAAATGTTTGCGTTAATTAGTTTGTTAGAATAGTGTTAATACATATTATATTTCATGTATATATTTTTTTCTAGGGGGGAAAATGCCTGTATTATGGATGGCAAATTATTTAGTATTGTTTCACATGTGTATTGTATTGAGTTGTTTCACTAGATTGTTTTAATTAAATTTTTTTTATCAATCTGTTCAATCTTTTTTTAAAAAAAACATTCTTTTTTAAAAATTTTTAAAGAAAGTCTAAACCCTATTAACTAGGAGGTTGGAATCTATAATCTGCTATATCAACAAAAGGATATGTAAGTTTATTTGCTAAGATCATAGATATTTCATTTCTACCCAATAATCTAAAAATTAAAAATAAAAAATAATAAATCTCTTATTGAGAGGAAGAGAGACATGTTTTTATTCTGTGACATGACAATATAAAAGGTTAGCCGCAAAGTATTTATAATGAACTAGTAATGCAAAATCACCCAAAAAGAAAAAAAAAATTTAATTTAATGAATTATAGGGAAACTTACTTTTTTATCATTGTAATGCTCTTATAATATTATTTGTTTGTCTATAGCTATCAATGTTGAAGATTACAACTAGGATTTGTGTAGGTGGAGAAGAAGTATATATATTTAAAAATAAAAAAGAAGGACATTAATTAGGAGTAGGATCTGTTTGTTCTCTTCGTCTGTTTTATATCTAGTGGAGAGAGGAAATCGAATGACAAGTACCGAGACTCTACTTAAATCCCAAAAATCGGAGTAAAAGAAGGGAAAAAAACTGAACTATCTCTCTCACTCTCAGTTTCCCTCCCAAATCTCGATCTCTCCATCAGAATCCAAGCTCCCTCAAAACCTAACCCTATTTCGAGCTCTCCCTCTCTCTAATGCTGGAGTTCCATTAAGACCAAAGATGAGATCTGGAACCCTGACTCGGTCTCTCCTCGCTCTCCTCTCCGTCGTCGCTCTGATCGCGATCCCGACCGATTCCGCGGTCTCGAGCATCGATCTGGGCTCGGAATGGCTGAAGGTCGCCGTCGTCAACCTCAAACCCGGCCAGGCCCCGATCTCCATCGCGATCAACGAGATGTCGAAGCGCAAGTCCCCCGCTCTCGTCGCCTTCAGTTCCGGGCAGCGACTCGTCGGCGAGGAGGCCGCCGGGATTGTCGCCCGCTACCCTAACAAGGTCTACTCATCGCTCCGCGACATGATTGGGAAGCCCTATAAGTACGTTCGCGAAAAGATAGAATCTTTGTACCTCCCCTTCGATCTGGTAGAAGATTCGAGGGGATCGGTTGGGATCAAGATTGACGACGGCGTCACAGTCTACTCTGTTGAGGAGCTCGTTGCAATGATTTTGAGTTATGCGACGAGTCTGGCGGAGAGCCACGCTAGGATTCCAGTTAAAGACTGCGTTATTATGGTTCCGCCATTCTTTGGGCAAGGGGAGAGGAAGGGGATGGTGCAGGCGGCGCAACTGGCGGGAATTAATGTGTTGGCGCTGATTAACGAGCATGCGGGTGCGGCATTGCAGTATGGGATTGATAAGGATTTCTCAAATGGGTCCAGACATGTGATTTTTTATGATATGGGATCAAGCAGTACATATGCTGCATTGGTTTATTTCTCAGCATATAATGCCAAGGAGTTTGGGAAGACGGTTTCGGTAAATCAGTTTCAGGTCAGTCTTTGTTTTATGATATGTGTTATTCTTTTATATGTGAATTGATCCACACTAACACTAATTTATAGATGAGAAATAATCTTGCAAAAATGACATTAGCAAGTTTTTTAATGCACTTCAAAATATTTACACCTATAATAGGGAGAGTAATGTGAAGTTGCTGTATCAATACTAGGATGATTAAAGATGTAATCTGATCATTGCTGGGTAAAATTTGGAATATTTGGTGTTATATAAATAAGAGGCATCCTGGCAGCACGGGAGATGTAGAAGAAGCTAAAGTAGTTAGTAACATGTAATAGTTATTCTGCTGGATAACATATTTGAAGAGCTTAAGTTCATGATTTACCAGCTATTTGGTAATTGGGTTGGGGTGAAGGGGGTTCTAAGCACTTTAAGAATTCATAGATGAGTTTGGCATCACCAAAGGGTTCCTAGAAGTTGGGCGAAAAAATTTGGTTCTGGAACTTGCCCTCTTGTGAGAAGGAAATAAAAATAAAAAAGAAGAAATTGTGAGGGAAGAAGAATGCAAACCAATGTACAAGGTATTGGCACTAGATATTGAATCGATGATACGCTGATTTTTCTTTGGTGCATCGATTTCAACATAGGTGACTTGTCTCAACTAGATTAGGGGTGGCAATTGCGGGTTACTTTCAGGTTGGTTCACTATCGGCCCAATCAATTTATCGCTGAATTGTGCATGGTCTGTTTAATTAAAAAATAAACTTTGTTAACCCATGCTGGACCTAATAGTTAGGTCAACCAGACGGTCCAGACCCAACCCACATGATCTGTTCTACGTTCTAACTGATAAGAATTTTTGTGCATTAAGTTTACTTATTACATACTTATTGTATAAATATTAAAGCATTTTCCTTGTTCAAAGCAAATATTTTACTATTTGGGATTTGAACCTTTGCCATTTGTGAAAAGATCTAAAGAACTGACAATTGATTTATTCGATGTATGTGATATATCCAATGTTTAAGAAAGCGGTAGGTGCCACACCAGAGTTGGGGATTAGCGCCTAGAGGCCTAGGCAGGGAGTAGCTGGGGCCTAGACTTTTTCTTTTTTTAAAATTTAAAATTTATTTAGGCGTATTACATATTAAAAAATTAAGAAAATCATAAAAAATAGAAAATTTTCGTACCCTAAGTTCATATAATTCACAAATTTTTTGGCAAAGCGGGTTCAACCCGCTTAAGTAAAAAAAAAAAAAAAATTTAGAAAGTGGCCTGCCCAGGCCGCCGAGGCGCCAAGCATAGCGGCCTAGGGGACGCCTGGAAGGAATTTAAGAATCTTGGATATATTAGCTTGGAAAATATGTATAAAGAAGTTATACGAATTGATTCCGGTCAAAAATTGGGTCAGTAGATCCATGACCTATTCAATAAACAAGTCAGGCGTGTTAATCTTATGCACATGCACGTTTAACCTCGACCTACCCACAATCATGAGGTTGAGTTGGGTCATTTTTTGTGTTGGGTCAAGATTGTTGCCACTAAAATACATATTTAGCTTATATTATATTATGAATTTCCTTTATAACAGAGAGATGAAATAGAGATGAAATTTCCCAAATAGTTATTTTGTTAATGATTAGCCGGATTGAATTAATTTAATTGAATAAAGAGTAATGCCTCATATTCTTACTCTTGACATCCATTTTAGGGACCATAGATTCATCACATCAACCTTGACAATCCCAATAGTTATTTCAATAAGCTGCAACATAGGTATGAAAATGGACGTGGGAACTAGGGGCTATAAAGTACTTCTCTTGAATAAAATGATTGAAACTCCTAGGCTTGTCATATATCTTCTTGTTAGTGTGGAAATGCAGTTTCTTGCTGGCCTTTTGACCCATTTAATGTTATTAAAAGACAATATGCTCTGCAATGAACTGTTTCAATGGATACTTTTAACTCACTTTACCTAATTAAATTTGATTATCCGTTAAATAGTTAAACAACCATTTAATCTGCCCAAGTTCTTTTAGTCTAAAGATGATAAATTGATCTGAAACTGAAATTTACTATGCCTGAAATTTGTTCAATTGACATCCATCCAATCGACAACTATTTATATAAAAAGCAAACTTCCTTACAAAGCGCTATCAATTCAAAATTTCACTCCCTGGATGATCCTGTTTTTGTGGAATCGTAGATGATACAGATGCATCTATTTGGAATTAGAATTTGGATGGAATAAAAATTACTTATGCCTATATTTTGTAATTAGAAAGGAGGAAAATTATGTTACTATTCGATTAGTTAGCTAGCGTATTAGGAGTTATGTTTCTATATGTTATTAGGAGTCCTACTTGTATTATGAGTTGTATTCATTTCATGCCTATAAATAAGAGTATAGAAAGATGACTCATTAACTATCTCATATCTTTTCCGCTCGAATTCTAATATGGTATCATAGAAAAAAAACCTTAACCTTAACTTTTCTTGTCTTCACCACAAAAAAAGTTACTGTTCATCGTGAACAATAACCGCGGTGGTATTAAACAATAACCGTCGAGTACCGTTCACACAGTTACTATTTGTGTAACTCTAAAAAAGGGAAAAAGGAAAAAAAACTAGCTGCTATCAAGTTCCAAAACCCTGACGCCTTCATGATCCAAAATCTTAGTCGTCGTTAATTGTCATCTCCTTTGCTGCTTTTCGCCACCAGCTGTTTATGTCCTATTCTACAAACTATGCTACCTCTATTCTCTTTCGCAGCCCTGCTACCCTTGTTTTTCAGTCTTGTCGAGACTTGTTGTGCTTTCTAAGGTCATGTTATGATTGGTATATTTTGTTGTGCATCTAGTCCCTCTACTACTGTTGTATTTGAATGTTTACAACACGGATTATTGACGTTCTCTATAACGACTATTGACTGGCTCTCTTTTTTTACCTAACTACCTCTCTACTGTAAGGTCATCTTGGCATTCATCTACTATTGCTACTTCAAGTTTTTTTCATTGGTGTTACTACTGCAAGTTCTTATTTTCTACTGAGTTTGAGGGTCTCAAAAATCTCACTTTTACTGAGTTTTAGGATCTCTCAAAACCTCATCTTCTATTGAGTTCGAGAATTTCTAAAATCTCTACTTTTATTGAGTTTGAAAATATTTCAAAACCTCTAATTTAACGGAGTTTGAGGATGTCCCAACATCTCCTTTTTTATTGAGTTTGAGATTTTTTAAATCCTAATTCTATTGAAGGTGATGAATGCGACCTTTGTGCAGTTTTTTTGTCAAATTGTTAGGTTCGACTTAGATTCAGTTCATTTCGGTTTGCAGGTTCGGTATCAACATCATTCATTTAGCAGATTGACAACAACATTAATAATTTTACTTATTTTTTGTTTAGGAAAATTTTGTTTAGAAGATATTTTATTAGTTTTTCAATAAGTTGGGGATGATAGATATCTATGCTCCACTTTAAAGGAGAGTGTTAAATTCTTTGATTAGCTAGTTACTATATTAGAAGTATATTTCTATATGCTTTTAGGAGTCCTACATATATTATGAGTTGTATTTATTTTTTGCCTATAAATAGGAGTATCGAAAGAGGATTCATTAACTCTTTTAGATCTTTTCCTCTCAAATTTTGAAAAGGATTAATCAGGTTATGAATATATTTGATTAGATGAATAAATTCCCCTACCATGTAGGTCAATGTCATCAGTATTATGTTAGCTTGACATACATTGTTTAGCTCATAACTTAACAACTTTAACTTTTTGGTAAAATGTTTTCTTGATATGGTTACATCATAGCCACCCAACTTCATCTAGCTATACGCCCATTTAAGAGCGTACTACAAGAATACCACTGCACAAGAAACCCAGGTTTTCATCCACCAAAAGTTTTAGCCATCAAAAAGAGCACTTGCTTACACATGGGAGTGTCAAGAGTATAGAAATGTATTCCACATCCCTCACCACACTTTGGAGTTTTGGTGTAGGGACTTAAGGATTTAGTGTAGGTCTTGGCTCAAGCTTCATAGAATTTAATTATATTTACTGCTCTCATTTATTCTACTTTTCCAATAGAGTTTACTTCGTGACCTTTCCATGTGGCCTGAAGGCCCACATGATGATGCAAGTTATCTTGATATACATTGTTTGCCATAACCAGATAACTTAAGCTTTTTGGGTAATTGGTAAGTTGATTCTTTGACAATCAAGGGGAATTCTTAATTGGTACTTGCACCTTTCATTAAGCCTTGAATAATATTTGATAACTTGTGCCAAATACTGAATACCACAATAAGAGGTACTATCCTTTTCTATAGTACAAAACACCACCTTTGAGGATAAGTCGACGTTAACTAGAATAATCATATACTGTATACGAACGTTATCTCAGCTGAAATTGAAGTGAGAGGGACCGGTTGTAAATGATGATTGATAATGGCACATATATTACTGGTTTTCTTGTTCTATATGTTATTGCGAAGGATGGTATATAAAATGATCTGTTATGGAATGCAGTTTACTGAAGGAACTGTCTCCTTGATCAGTGCACAATTTGATTTTTTAGCGTGATGATATTTATAAACGAGGACAAGATGAACCTACCATGATATATGACGAAAACAAATTAGTCAATATGGAGTATTCCAAGAAATAAAGATTAATTTATGCAATTCAGTTTAGAACCTAAGATGGACGTGTAGCAAAAGAAGATTATATTGACATGTAGTGGAAACTAAAATGATGTTAGGAGTGGGTAACTAGGCTGCTAGAGTCGGTCTTTGCGGGAATGATAAAGTTAATTGGAACTAGTGATGATTTTTCATAGCACACTTAATGAAAAGCTGAGGTGACTCTGCTAAGGATATGTTCTATTTGCATAGAAGGGCCAACAGAAAGCAAGGGATAGAACATGACGTTGATCATGGATGCTGTGCATGAAATGATTTATAACTTGTAGTAATATTTATTGTAGGCTTATAGCCACTAGATTTTTGAGCACGTGTGGATACAACAACAACAACAACAAAGCCATTTGTCCCACGTTTTTGGGGTAGGCTACATGAACCAAAAGAGAATTATGCCGGGTCAGGCACATGGATCAGCTTTCTCCACTCATTCCTATCGAGCAATATGCCTTCATTAAGACCTTTAGCCTCTATATCATGTCGTATCACCTCCATCCATGTTTTCTTCGGTCCCCCCTGTGCTCTTTTAACTTGCCCTAATTTGATACGCTCTACTCGCCAGACTGGCGAATCTGTAGGTTTATGTCGCACATGATCAAATCATCGTAGGCGGTTTTCTCTTATCTTCTTTTCTATAGAGGCCACGCTTATCTTAGTACGAATATTTTCATTTCTCACCTTATCTCTCATCGTGTTATTACAAATCCAACGAAGCTGCACATCTCTGCTACACTCATCTTCTGGGCATGATATCTCTTTATTGTCTAACATTCTGTGTCATATAATAAAACTGACCTAATAGCAGTCCGATAAAACTTTCCCTTCAGCCATAGCGAAATGTTACGGTCGCATAAAACTCTTGTTGCGCTCCTCTATTTCAACCAGCCGGCTTGGATCCTATGGTTGACATCACTATTGATCTCTCCATCTTTTTGGATAATAGAACCCAAGTAGTTAAAATGACTGCTCAACGGTATTCCTTGTCCGTCTAATGTCACAATACTATAATGGCACGCGTGGATGCACGTTGAATAAAATTGAAAATTTGCATGGAATATAGACTTCTTCAATTCATTTTGATTTAAAAGGGTAGACATTAAAAGAGATGATGAGATCTGCAATCTATTAATTATTTAATGAATATGTCGTTGAGAAATAGGGATTATTAAGTGTGAATTTAATGAGGAGTGAGGACATTCCATTAGAATTGAACTTTTTTCTGCTTTTGTGGGTATGGGTGACATGACCTTGTCTTTGGTGTTATATGTAGTAGAGAGTAAATAAAGCTTGCCGAAGAAAGATACATAAAGCCAACCCTTCTAGTTGGGATGACGCTTGATTTTTGTGTGCTACATATTTATTTGAAAATACAAAAACAAATATTAGTATTTTTTTTTGCATGATTGTATTTCTTTTTTTTTTTTTATCATACCATCACAAACCAAAAAGCATTCTGCAGATCATATGCCTATTAGATGCTCAGAGTTTAAGGATAACTTGGAATAAGTTACATGGCAATGTTAACCTTTTATTTCCCCCCTTGTTGCTGCATTTCACCTAATGGCAGCCAGCTTATTCTCTTGCTATGAATCTGAGTATATTTTCCCCTCATGATGTAAGCCTCCTGCTGCTATTTAATGTTTTTCATCTCAACTTGTGGTGTGTAACCAGTTTTCAGTTTGAGTGTGAAATAGACTCAGACACACAGAGAGACTATTAATTAATTGATAATGTACTTTTTGTACTGTATTCAATTTACACTCAAGGGTCTCCTTCCTATAGTTGGAAATCCAAATGAATGTAGTATTCCTTTTTTCAGAAATCATTGGTTGAATGTAGTTAAGACCATTGCTATCACTTGTGGTATCATCGTCCATATCAGACTCTTCCACTTCTCCCTGTAAAATAAATTCCTCTGATTCCGATTCTGATATTACTTCAGGTTCCCCGTTGACTAAGGCAATTTTGATCGGAGTTGGGCAATTGGCAGCTACATGCCCGTATCCCTGGCACTTGTAACATTTAATTGTGGTAGTCAGCTTAGAGAACTATCTATCAGTGCCTTTGCCTTTGTTCTCGATACTCTTAATTTTAGTAAAACTGTAAATCTCAAACATTTTGTTTGGTTCTTTGTAATTGTGAGGCTACTTCTATTGAATTTCAATTCTACCTAATTGGTTAGACGCATTTAGAGAGGAAAGGATATTCTAAACATGGCACCATCATGTAATCACTTTGTGAATGCTTGATTTGAAATTTACATCATTTTTGAATGATTTTTTTTTTCTATAGCACTTCTGACAACAATAAGCCTAATGACGGTAATTACCTCGAATCACGTACGTGCGAGTTCTAGATTTAAGATTATAAGAAAACAAACCATAACTCATTCTAATGATATTTACCTTAGTTTCACATATCAGCCGATTTTGATATCTATCGGCAATCCATATTTGATTTTGAGATATCTGATTAGGCCTGTCAATGGGTCTGGACTCGGACCCGACCTATACCAGATCTGAATAGATAGGTATGGGAATATAGATAGGTATGGGAATTGATGTTCTGGACCCACCGGAACCGATTAGGACCGAGGGTCGGGTCTGGCTTTACTTGAATCATACCCAATTAGACTCGAACTCACTTAATTTATATATCACTATCCAGCAGCTCAAGCAAACCCTAGATCTCGACGCCGTCAATGGCGACGCCGATGACCCGCCTCCTCTCCCTCCTTCGCCTCTTCCGCGAACTCTCCCCCTCCTCCAATCCTCTCTGCTCCTGCCACGTGCCCCCTTTCCTGCTGCTCCAATCTCCTCTCCATCCTCTTCGACGACCTTCTTCAATCCCCAATTCTCTCTCGCTCCTCTGTCATCCTCTGCCTCAAATATCCCGTCGTTCTTAAGCGGTTCATTGCTCTCCTCGCCGATCTCTCCACTTGGAGCCGCGTCCACCTCCTCCCGTCTGACTCCATCGCCAATCACTTCCACAAGTTCACCCTTGACCTCTCCACTCTCCTCGACATCCTGCCTTTAAATGACCTTGACGTCAACCATGACGTCAAGGATCTTGTCGCCCTCGTTCGCGGCCAGTGCCGTCGTTCCACCGTTGACCCCGATCTTGCCAAGGAAAGCGCCCAAATCGAGATGTTGGATCGTATCTGCGAGGTCAAGCAAGGGATCATCCCCGATCGGGTTTGTGCTGCCATCCAACATCTAGAAGTCAAGAGGATTATCCCTGAACATCATCGAGCTCAAACTTCTCTACAAATTCTCCAATGAAAGTCAAAGCATTGCACACCACAAAGTTGGTCTCGCTACATATCGATTCGCTAGGAATTCATGTCGTTAGAACAAGTAAATCGGTAATTTGTACATTTTCAGCAGCAATTGATTGGCTTCTTTCCGCGCTTTTCAAGTTTAATTCAATTCAATCAAGAAGCAGATTGTTTGAGCAAAGAAGAGAGAAGAGAAGGGCGGTGTGGCTTCATTCGATCTCTCACCTAAGTTTTGAAATCGGCGGGATGGACGAGGAAGCGGTAGTGGGTGGACTCCTGCATGAAATATGACCTTTTGAGGATGTAATTTTCAACCCAGAGCGCGTTGGTGGAGAACACGGAGGGGGCTTCCTTGTCACTGTCGGACGAGGAGGACAAGATGGTGGGGGGAATCGGGTCTGGGTAATTAGGTCCGGGTATGGGAATCAATGTTTTGGACTGCAGATAATTGGGTTCGGGTTTGATCCCTGTAATGGTAATCGAGTTCGGGTTTGGTACCTACCATACCCGCCCTGAACCCGACCCATTGATAGGCATGTATTCGATATCCCAATATTCCTGATATTAATGGCTGACATTGATGATGTAAATACTAAAAACTATTGGTGGATACTGATACTGAAATCTTAAATCATGATATTTATATTGCTGTTTGTTTGATCATTGGAGACTCATTGTTCAACCTTCATACAATATGCATTTTAGTTAATGCACTCTCAATGGGATTTGTAATTCACTTATAATTTCATAATAGACAAGAACAAAGTTACAAATGTTTCTCAAATGACCTACTAATTATGTTGTTTTTTTCCTCTGCTTTATTTTTTAAGGGCCTATTTGATTCATCCCCGCTTTTTATTTGTTTCTGGACCAGATTAGTACTTTGTGTTGCTAACAAGTAAATTCTGACAGGTTAAAGATGTGAGATGGAACACCGAAATTGGAGGTCAGAAGATGGAATCAAGTTTGGTGGAATATTTTGCTGATGAGTTCAATAAGAAATTGGGAAATGGTGTTGATGTAAGGAAGTCCCCGAAGGCTATGGCTAAATTGAAAAAGCAAGTCAAACGCACCAAAGAAATCTTAAGTGCAAACACAGTGGCGCCAATTTCAGTTGAATCATTGTATGATGATATAGATTTCAGGTACAAAGAAAATTAATCACCTCTAAATGTTATGCAATGATGCTAAAGTTATTTCTTTAATTTTAGACTAGTTTCAAAGTTGCTCATTTCTTCTGCTGATTCACTTATTTATTGTGAGACCCATTATCACATCTTTGGGTACTATATTTCTTTATATCCTTTTCATTTCTTTTTTTTTTTTTTTTGAGTGAACTTCCTTTTTATGGTGGGTCCATTCTACCATCTCCCAATATAAGGGAGTAAAGAAACTCCCTATGTTGTTGTGGCATAGTTAAAGTTGTCCATCCTTGTCACAAGCACATGCCTTACCAACTTAAACACAGTGTTATGCAATGTTGGGCATTCAATATATTTAATTACAAGCTCCAGTTTTATGTTTCTCTTTAACATAGCAGTGGCTAAAATTTGATGAAATATCATTTATGTAATCTAAAACTTTATTGTATAGTTTTATAACGTGCATATATCCATGGCGTATTTGCTTCTCTCATGTTGGGTGTGTATGTTGATGCACATCTTTATGCCTCTCTGCATTAGATTTGCTTTAAATTCTTTGTAGTATAAATTTCAGTAAATCATTGTACCATTCCGACTAAAACTTCAGTTTATTCTCCATCTCTGCTCTAATTGTTGCCACTCTGGGTGCTTTAGCCCTGCTTCAAGACTTTCTACTCTATGCATTATCTTTTATGCTGATGTTTATGGTCATCTCTAAGGTTTTAATGTTTAATTCTTGATTGTTTTATTAGTAATGCAATTATATATTACTTGCTATTTTATTTTTCGGAAAAGAAACTCTGTCACCAAGGCCTGAACCCTCTAGTTCCACCTTGCTTGTGTTCTCACTTTTCACAAAATTGTTCGATTTTATTCCCCCCACCCCCCCCCCCCCCCCCCCCCCCCCCCCCCCCCAAAAAAAAAAAAAAAAAAAAAAAAAAAAAAAAAAAAAAAAAAAATCTTAACGACCACACTTCGGCTTCCACGGACACTTGCCTATTTGCTGTTGGAGAGCTTTGCTGGTTGTTCTTTGATAGAATTGTCTAAGCAATGACTAGGTTGCATTAGTTAACCCCTTCTAGGTGCTAAAAAGTGACTTGTAATGAACAAATTAGTAATTCCCTGAGTCCTGGATTAATCCTTTCTTTTTTTATTAAATGCAATTTTTTAAGTCTTATTCCTGATTTTTAATGGCTTGACCACATAGGAAACCATGTGATTGTGGGGATTTTAAGGCTTGCTTTATTATGTTAGCATATCCTCCTCAAGTTGTATCTTTGTTGGAATTTTCTAGCTTTTCTACTGGACCGATTCTTGAGGATAAATTTGTGGCAATTTTGTAGAATTAGTTTTCACTGTTTTCCCTATATGTTTCTCTCTGCCAGGAGCACAATAACTCGTGAAAAGTTTGAAGAACTTTGTGGAGATTTGTGGGACCTGGCCCTTGTTCCTGTTAAGGAAGTGATCAAGCACTCTGGCTTAAAACTTGATGATATTTACGCAGTTGAGCTGATTGGTGGAGCAACTCGTGTGCCAAAGATACAGGTCGTCATTCTGTTTTTGAATTTCTTTGGACTATAAATTACTAATTCTCATTTTGGCCTACTATGATCTCTGAATTTTGCTTGATCTCATTTTCGTTGACACTATCTGTTGCTGTCAGCTTCAGGTGGTAGAAAATGATATGCACATTCAGTTGGAATTCTAACACATTGCAATCAAAACTAAATTTAATCATTGGGAGCGTGGTCTATCTAGGCGCTTATTACACTGCTTTCTTTCTTTCACAAGAAAATGGTTTAGTTTCTTTACATGTATGTGCATTTCTAAATTATCTGCACAGACCTACACATAGAAAAATTTGTATGCCATGTTTACATGTGTGCATTTTAGCTCCTATCATGTTTTGCCACGTGCGAAGTAGACGAATTTGATTTTATACTGCTTGTGATATAATGGACTGTGAGTCCATATTGGCATGTGAGTAACAAGGCTTGTAGTAAATTTCCCGGTATCTGAACGTGTCATTCAAATTTTCTAAATATGAATGAGTATCTTAAGTACATGAATGATATCAACTGTGTGACTTTTATAGTTCAAATGCTTTTGAATATTTTTTTAGCCCGTTCTATCGCTTTATAGGTCAGATGCTTCTGACTATTGTTCTAGCCCATAATCACTAAATGCATTATAAGTCTTGGTTTATCATCATTATATATATTTTTTAATTTTGTTTTTACCACTCATCAAATAAGATGTCTCTTTCATGAGAAGGCACTATTTTAGCTTTGGGTTTAATGATCCATGAAGTTTAAAATTGCTCTTATTTCTTCTCAATCATAAAATAAATATTACTATTAAAGACCACTATACAAAATCTGCGAAGTTATCATGAGGGTTGAGAGTATTATATTTTTATTCAAACACGCCCCCGCAGGTTGACCGCCCTTTTTATGGGCCAAAACTTGTGCTTTTGCGTAGTGGTATTTTTGTATTTAAACCTGCTTTTTAATTGCGCGCCCCGTAGGAATTGAACCTCGGTTGGACCTGCTACTACACCAAAACTTACAAGTTATGCTGAGGGTTGAGGGGATTATTTTTATATTCTAACAATTAGTTAGAGAAGTTTTGTGGGTTCTCGTATCAAAACTCTATACAATTTTTATTTCTTTCTTTGCATTAGTGTATATATGTTCTTTCCTTAATAGTTTGTCACAATGTCAGTAAACAATTTTTGGTCCATCATTGAAAATAGAAGATTGGTAGACAGAGAGACTGGCCATACCAAAATGAGGATGCAACAGAGATTTGTAATATCAATTGATGAGGGCTTGCACTAAGTGTTTAATTTCTTCTTATAATGAAGGTAGAGATGGGTTACGGTATGTTGGTTATGGATATGCCAAGTATTTGATTGTTGTGACACTCATTAAGAGTAATATACTGTATTTGTAATACCATCTTCACGTTCTTGATAGTTTCTTCTGACTTTCTATTTTGATACCGTCATCTTCTTGTCTTGTCTTGTAGTCTTTTACTGTCATTTCATAGTTTAGATCCTTGTAGTCAGTAGATTGGAACCACCATTTATTGTAATTAGTTATTTGTAATACATCTCTATAGACTCAATGTGCAATGGTAAATTGGCAATGTATTTGTATTTAAACAGCTCAAGGATTATATCTTTTATTCTGCCATTAACATTTTGTGAATTTTAGATACAAATCCTATTTCTGGTGAGGCTTTGCTTTGGTACTTGGTTTTGAAGACCTCATGCAATTTATATATTTAACATGGTAGTTGTATGAGTATGGTTGTCTCTGCTGATGCTAGATTTTGAAGACCTCATGCATAAGTTTATAAAGTTACCGTGGTAGCTATATGAGTATGGTCTTTTGTGTTTATATTAGATTTAATGCTCTTGATTGGATACATATAAATGCATCTGAAATTCATATTAGAAGGTTGATGGGATTATGTTTCATTAGCTTCAGTGACATACTGACATGGTATTCATTCTCTTGTTACTTCTTGCAGGCTAAATTTCAGGAATTTCTTGGAAGGAAAGACTTAGACAAGCATCTAGATGCAGATGAAGCAATAGTTCTTGGTGCTTCGTTGCATGCTGCTAATTTAAGTGATGGAATTAAGTTAAACCGTAAGCTGGGGATGATTGATGGCTCTACTTATGGCTTTGTGCTTGAATTAGATGGTCCAGATCTTGTGAAAGATGAGAACATGGATATGTTACTTGTACCGCGAATGAAGAAAATGCCCATTAAGGTTAATATCCATCTTGTAGACTCTGCTTTGAGATGCACTATACTTTTTCTCATTTTAAAATAATTTTGTGAGCATCAAGTTTTTTGGATACTTAATTCTGGTATGTACCGTCCAGATGTTCAGGTCTATCAAATATAACAAAGATTTTGAAGTTACCCTCAGTTATGACAGTGCATGTGAATTGCCACCAGGGTTTCCTTCTAATAAGTTTGCACAATTTTCAGTATCTGGTCTGACGGAAGCTAGTGAAAAGTAAGATAAAGTTGCCTGATAATGTTGCTCATTGAACTTTCTAATGTTTGTTGATGATGCTTCTGCCTAGATATATTGTTTTTCTCTGCCAGATATATTCTATGAGGCAATCATGCTTCTTCCTTGTGTTCTGTATAGGTACGCGGCCCGCAATCTGTCTGCCCCCATCAAAGCAAATTTACATTTTTCTCTTAGCAGAAGTGGGATCATTTCTTTTGATCGAGCTGAAGCAGTGGTTGAGATAACGGAGTGGATGGAAGTTCAAAAGAAAAACAAGAGTTTGGAGAGTAATGCTACTAATCCTCTTAACATTTCTACGGAAGCAAGCCCTGAAAACAACTCACAGGACAAGCAGGAAAGCTTAAATATTGAGAATCAGACCAATAACTCCTCCATTTCGAACACTGAGGCCCAGGAGAGTGCGGATGTCAGTACAGAAATGATATTGAAGAAAAGGACCTTTAGGGTTCCACTGAAGGTATAACTTTAATCATCAGATTCATAAGAGTTTTACACTGTGTCACGTACAAGTATCTAATCATTTTTTGTGGTTGATATCAAGGTGAAATTAACTGTGTATGTGATGTGGGCAAATGGTCACCATTGTTTAATCTTCTCTTAATCTGTTATAGATAACTGATAAAACATCAGGCCCTGGGACGATTCTTTCAAAAGATTTATTTTCTGAAGCTAAGACTAGGCTGGAGGCGCTTGACAAAAAGGATGCTGAAAGGCGGAGAACTGCAGAACTCAAAAATAACCTAGAGGAATATATATATTCTACAAGAGAAAAGGTTTGTAACATTTATGTTCTTATGATGGAGTGTAGCTTATATCATAACTGCAAACTTAGGCTTTCCTGGACATAAAACAGTTCAAACTTTTCAGCTTGTATTCTTTGTCCGGCAGTCATTTTCTATATTAGTTCAGTTGTCTATTTTCGGTCAGTCTAATATACATCTATTTATTGCACATGTTATTATCTTGTTGATTTTAACAACCAAAATATGTTATATGTCATTCAGAAAGATACATAATTGATGCTCTATTTTATCAAATTTCACCTCCAACTTTTATATTCATTATTTTATGTCTTTGTTTCTACCCCAGTCCATATTCAAAATTTTAACTTTATACAAGGGATTAGATTAAGATAACAGAGGATTAATGTTGCAAATATATTTTGATGTTACTTGTTTTATAAAAAACTTTGTTTCATAAAAAACTAACAAGTTTCCAGTATGACTTATTCACTAGCTATACATGTTTATAGCAGCTTGAAGATAATGAAGAGATTGTGAAAGTTTCAACTGAAAAGGAGCGCCAATCATTTGCAGAGAAACTTAGTGAGGTTAGCTTTGATCATGTACTTTTTGATTGTTTGAGATTTAGTGACAGGATTTCTTGAAAACTGTTTTAGCAAAATAGTTGTTAATTTTATGGAAGAGATTTCAGTTTACTAGTCAGGGCCTATTTTTCATAAAACTCATGTCCATGTTTAAATTTTCTAGAACAGAAAATTCTCCAAAAGCTCAGTCCTTTTTAGGATTTTAAGAGGGAATATAGTACTGTATATGCAACTGTTAGAACTTCTATGAAATTAACTATTTGTTTGTATAGGTGCAAGAATGGTTGTATACTGATGGTGAGGATGCCACAGCAAGTGAATTCAAAGAACGCCTAGACTCTCTCAAAGCAATAGGAGACCCAATATTTTTCAGGTTATTCTCCATCTTGCAAGTAATGTTTGAAATGATTTTAAACATAATCTGATTTATCTTGTAATTTTTCCAGATGGAATGAGTTAACTGCTCGTCCGGCTGCCTCTGAACATGCTCGTATGTACCTTGGCGAGCTGCAAAAGGTATCATCTCATTTTAAAATCATTAGCTCTGTGCTATTGTTTATGTATTAATTACAACACCAAGTTTTGGTAGCAGTTTTACTATAGCTCTAATGGTTTTGTCACATTAGAAATAATATGGGGGAAAATCATGAGCGATTGACACGACTTTGTGCTCAGAAATCCCTGACAAGACTGTGAAGTGTAGCAGGATGCCTACTGTTCTTTTTTTTTTTTTTTTTTTTTTTTTGGGGGGGGGGGGGGTGCTGTTTTGACATGAATAATGTGTGCTTTTGAATCAGAAGTGCTAAATCTTGAAAGTTTGTTGATTGAACGAAAATCCTAATATTCGATACTGGCGTGCTAAATTCAGATTCATTTTATTGCTGAAATTATTTGGCCTTAACTTGTCAAGAGAAGACTTTCATATAATTAGTATCAAAATATTTATTTATTTGTTAATTTGTAGTTTACTGAAGATTCCTTTTGCAACTGAGTTGCTTCTCAATGCTCACTAAAAACTACGAGTGATCTTTAGTTGGCCTATTTTAGAGGAATGAGATCAAACTTGATCCTTTAAACAATAACAAACATGCTCCCATTTATATAGGTTTAGATATAGGACTAGAATACTTCATATAAATGGATATGTTTGTTAGTCAAACCTGGCATGGACTGCCAGGGTTCTTGTTTCGCAGTAATTGGAGGGTTCGAGCCAGTGACTCCATGGGCTAAGTTGAATATGAGCTTGGTTTTGGTGTCAACACATCTTGTTCACTAAGTAACTGAAAATACCATGTAATTTTCTATTTTCCTTTGAATTATTGTGCCTTGTCTGGCCTCTTGCTGCACCTTGGTATGGATTATGGAGGGATACTAAGTTTACACTAGATATAAACACACACCCCAAAGCGAAAATCATAATTTGTGTGTTAAGAATGTAAGATGCTCAGCATGTCATATTATTTTTCCTTTATGTGGCTTATTACTGTATAGAACTGATACTCTAGAGATTGGAAAATTGAATATCATTGCTTCTTTCTTCTATCAATTAATACATGTGGCATGAAACTAGCGGATATGCACATATGGCAATTAGCTTTTGTCATCTCTCTTTCATTTTTTGTGCTCAACATTTTCATCTTGCAATTATCAGGAACC
This sequence comes from Agave tequilana, assembly GCA_038442645.1. Lineage (NCBI taxonomy): Eukaryota > Viridiplantae > Streptophyta > Magnoliopsida > Asparagales > Asparagaceae > Agave > Agave tequilana. The sequence continues at coordinate 55,791 of JAVJIF010021095.1, forward strand.
TACCCTTCCAAAAGAAAAGTAGGGAGGGCTATACCTGGAAAGTTATTTTTTCTCTATCATAGTTAGCTTATTACAACTATATGGAACTCTATAATTGACTCGCATATTCTTATTTCAGAATTAGTTTTGTTATGTTTGATGAACTCATTAGTGGGTTACCTATCATTCACATAGCTGTCATCCTCGTAGAGAAATTTTCGTTCTACAATTTTACTATTGTGTTAACTTTTGCTTTCTGGGAACCCTTGCAGACTGTAAGTAACTGGGAGACGAACAAGCCCTGGCTTCCCAAAGCTAGGATAGAGGAGGTATGCTCTTTTTATCTTTGTCGGTTATGCTGAATGTATAATAGATAAATTCAAGCAACACATGATCTGTTTGTAGATAATTGCATTCATAACCAGAAGTATATCTGAAATTTCTCTCTCAGGTTCTGAGTGAGGCTGACAAGATCAAAAGTTGGTTGGAAGAGAAGGAGTCGCAGCAAAAGAAGTATGATTTCTAATGCTTTGATTCTAATTAATATTTGATTGTATTTTTTAAAGTAGTTTATCATATTTTATTACTTCACAGCTTGTAATTTTTCATGGGCAGTTGTCTTTTGTTAAACTATTTACTGATGTACTGTGTATGCAAATATTAGCTTCTTTTTGTTTTTGTTCTGTGTTGCTGCTTTTCTTTTGATTGCTTGTATGGCGTTTATATTTTCACAGGTGTAGTCTGCACATTTAGGTGCTTGAAGTTAACTAACAAAATTACCTTTATTAGAATAATATGCTAAATGAGTGTGTAAAATGAACAACTTATATTCTTTTCTATTATTCTCTATCTTAAGAAAAGAATTTTAAATCTAATTAAACAAATCTATGTAATAATTTATTGCAGTTACCATCTAATATATGCTCTTAAATTACCAAAAAAAAAAAATTCCATGTAATTTTTGACTTAACCATGCATCACATGTGGATCTTGCTAGCTATCATTCCACTTTCTTGTTTTGTTTTTACCCAGCTTTTGCTTCCAATTATTATATCTCATTACCTAGAATTTGTGTTTTCTTGTGTTTTGTTTCTATTGTATTTCTTTACTTGGGCTTTCTGTTTTTCTTGTATTTTTCCCATCTCCCTATTTTAACCCTTCCATTGCTGCTTAGTCTTCAATGCTGTTTGGGCGATTCCTTTTGCAGGAATCCTGACTTCAACACACCAGTCTTCACATCAGAAGAAGTTTATGGAAAAGTCTACAAACTTCAAGATAACGTAATGTTCTGTTCCACGTATCACAGTGGCCTTGTACTCTCCTTTTGTGATTTTTTTAACAAACACAACGCTTTCTCATGTAGGTCTCGAGTGTCAACAGGATTCCAAAACCAAAACCAAAGATCGAAAAACTGGCAAAAGAAGAATCACAGACCAAAGAAAACACCACCACCACCGACAGTGAAAATCAATCAAACACAGGTTCAGATGAGTCCACTACTCAAACAGACCAACCTACTCAAGAAGATTCTACCAAAAAGGATCCAGAAACCGAGCCCCATGATGAATTTTGATCCGGTTTTGACAGAAGCTGATTTTTCTAAAGCATAACATAGCAAATATCACAAAATCTCAGGCATATACGTGTGGAATGTCCAAGAGGGTCTTCTGCAAAGGCTAATATTTTTTAGCTTAATTTTTTTTTCTTTTCATGTATCTCATCTAGGATTAGGCTGGAGGTGAGAGCTTCTTCAGGCAGCAATTCTGTCGGCGAATGATGAGAGTGATGGGTAGAGGCAGCTGTGTTTTCTGTAGTTTCATGATCAATGATTGTAGAGTAAAAGGACCAAAACAGTTGTATTTTTGATTTCTTTACATAGTTTATTTATGCCCCCCTATTTATTCTGGGGTTATTATGTACCCTATATAAATCATTTGAAGTATAGAAAATGCAGATGGGATGACATTTTTTCTTTTATTGTTACAACTCATTATACATTATTTTGCACCATTTGTTTCTGGATCAACAGTAAAGAAGTTACTGTTGTTATTTGTTCAGTTTGGTCCAAGTATTAATGTTATATGTTGTGATGATGTTATGAGCAACCCTAATGGGATGGATGATGATCTACATCTTAGCAAGGGTATAAATATGTTGAAGAGTTGATCCGTATATGATGCTTCAAGATATAGATTCTTATGATGCTCATGAGTTTCCAGGTGGTGTGCCTCCCCCCCTTCTCCTGGAGCACCGCGTCATATGCCCTGTGCTCGTGAGTATGGTTATTTAAACCAGAAGAAGCGATAAGTAGCTTCAAAAAATAAGTGAAGATGTTTTTGGATAGTTTTACCCTCACATGAAAAGTTCAAAATAGAAAATATTTTTTTTAAATATTACAATTTTATCACAATAATTAGTTAGTATACCTATGTAATTAGTAAGTATACTCAATACCTACAATTTAATTCTTCTTCAATCTCAAAACTCTCTCTATTACTTAACTCATAAACCTTAAAAAATTTAGACTCATCTCCCTTTAAAAAATTCACGCATTTTGGTTAGTTTTGGATAATTGATAAAGATACTGAACCAGAATAAAATTTTAAAAGAAGCAAATAATTTATGGTACCCGGTTGAGCAGTTTATGCTACTAGGTTGAGTAGTTTCACAAGGACTTTATAATATGCACAAATAACAAAATGAAAGAAGGTTATGTCGAAATTAACTGAGTTTAGTAGTCAAATAGAAGAGGAATTAGAATGAAATATTTTAAAAGCAATCGGCCAACATCACCAAGGACCTGCAAGATCAACATCTTTTAATGTTTGAAAACCTCGTACATTCTACATAAAACATAAAGTAAATTGAGCTAATCAACTCATTGCAGTTAGATCTAATTTATTTAATGGTAGACTTTTTCCTCACATGAGAGCACTTTAACAAAGTAAAGCGATCTGATAGAGAGAGAGAGAGAGAGAGAGAGAGAGAGAGGGGAACTAGGGTTTGAGAGAGGGGAAAAGAGAGAAGGAATTAAATTTCAAATTGGAGATATAGTTGAGTTTTTACACTTAAATTGAGTGTGTAGAATATAAGGGTGTTTAGGGTAATTTGAGAAGGGATCTATTTACTAATTTACTGGGTCTACTAACTAATGAGTCTACTTATCACTTCTTTGGGTTATAATAACCGCATCTATGATCGTGGATGCTTTCTTATTCTACAGAATTCTCAGATTCAAGTTCCGACTACAATTTTGTTTTATATATTATATTATATATATATATTTGGTTATTTGTTTTGCTTGCACATTTTACATAAAACAAAATAAATAGGATCAAAACGCAAAAAGAATAATCTAAGACATCAAAAAGAGAAATCTAAAGACTCTAGTGAACGGTTCCCTGCGGAGTTCCAGACAACGCCATGAGGTTCATGGGCCGGAGTTGGAGCAGACAGGCCCACTGACCCAAGCCCACTGGAAGGCAGCCGGATGGCTGTTCTTTAAAAGAATGGGAGAAAAAAGAATTAACTCGTGTAGCTGTAGAAAATCGTTGGACTGCAGCTGCTTCCTTAAAATCATTTCAATGGCTGGAGAAATGAAATGATAGCCTGTTGAAATTTTCGCAGAAAAATCTTTGCGGGTAAGATGTCAAAATTTCGCCTCCCAAATTTTGTTTTCTGCTTCACAGGATTGCAGAATTCTGGAATCTTTTTGAATCTAATTTAGGGCCTTTAACCCCAAAATTTATGGTCTTTTTTTTTTGTAATTTTGGGAAATCCTCAGTAACAAATATTAGTTCTTTGCTGTTTATTGCTCCACGACATTGTCTCTGAAGTTGAGTAAGATCGAAGACAGTCTCAAATGGGATTAGAACTGTGCAGAATCTACTAAAAATTTGATTTTGTGATATGGGTATTGATAAAATAGGGTTTTTTGGTTTTGATGTATAAATTGCATGTTAAACTGCTGACATGAGAAGAACGGATAGAATAAGGCCAAAGGATAACGTAATATACAATTTTGACATCTGAATTTCTTCTTTTTTTTTTTGTTTCACATAATCCAGAGTGTCTTCGCTTTTTGAATCCTTGATGATTTTAATCTGCCAATTAATGCAACATGCTTGGCTAATGCTAAAGTGTTTTCTTAGCACATAATCGGATTAAATCTTTTCTTTCTCCCATCTTTTTCAATTGTGTGTCTTCTCTGATTATTGATTTCTGGTCTCGTCAGGTCCAAATCAAGCTAAGGAAATTACTGGGCATAGTTTCAGAACCATTAATTCCAGCGGTTAAATTAGGTTATCGGTTCTTCTTACATCTCTGATTTCATTTTATTTTTTAAAGTTCTCCATGTAATGAAGTGACATAACTTTTAGGCTTTGTCCGCTCAGAGGAAATAAGGGGAAATTTTTTTTAAAAGCTGGGGAAATGGGAAAGGAAAGGAAAAGAAAGTGAAGGACGTTATTTTCTTATTTGAATCATAGAAACTTGGAAAAGAAACTAAAGAGAAAATAAGGCTCAAAATTGATCCAGAGATAGTCAAATAAGACCGGCGAGTTTCAATCAATTTTTGGGATGGATTAAAGCTTATGATGGGATCTCTGGAGGTTTGATTTACTTCTCTCACTTTCACTATGTTAAAGAAGAGTTTTATGAAAAAGAATTCTTTTCAAATCTCTCACTTTCTTTCTTACTCTTTTTCCATAGGAATCAAGCAATGGAATGTAACTTCCGCTTTTGGTTTTTTTTCTTTTTCTTCCCTCACTTGTTTTTCTCAAACCAGACACTTTGCCTAGTCATTGGATATGTAACTGTTATTTTTTTTCTCTGAATGTAAATAATACATATGAATAGCTACTTTTTTTTTTGTAATTTACCCTTCTATTTTTCTCATTAACATTTTCAATGTATTGACTCATTAATTAGCCAGGAGGTTGATAAACTATACTTATTTAGTCCAAAATTTCCATGCCACTAGATAAAATCCTTATAATTCTGAAATACTTGATTGGATGATTCATTCAATAAATCAAAATACAGCCCCATCCTTTTTTATCCTTTGTGTCCCTTTCTTATTCCTGTGTTGATTTTCTTAGCCTTTTAATTTCTTAATTATGATCAGCATTGCATATGGCATCAACTAAGAGAATTTGTTGAAAGCTACTTATACTTTGATTTGGTCATGGCTATCAACAAGCAACTAATTGTTTTTTTTAATAATGTGTATTAAAGACTTTTGAAATATATATTCCTTGTTTTTATCTAAATGTGTGAAAGCATGTTCCTAGTAACTTCCTTCAATGTCTTACATTATTTTTTTTAATCACTGTTTCTAAGAAGAGATTAGGTGCCTATTTGCCTCAAAATTTCTTGTCCGTTCTCCCCTGAGAAAATTGCATTCTGTTTTATGCCTTGCTTTGATTGTTACATCCTTATGCTTGATTAACCAACCCAAGAAGATGGTAGAAGCAGCAGCACTTGCAACAGTAGGATGGGTTGTTTCTCCCATCATCAGTGAGCTTGTTAACGAAGCTGCTAAGAAGCTGAAAGATCTGAAAACTGTCATCCTTCCGAAGATCCGACTCGTGATCTGAAAGCAGCAGAGACGACTGGAAATGTTCAGCTGGAGCCGTGGCTAAGGGATCTGTAGGGTCAAAACTTGACCCTCATAGAACGATGCCGCGTGTCCAAGTAATCAAAAGCCTCCGTCACTCCGAAGCCATTCCAGAAGCTGTTCTTCGCCGGAGGACACTTCCACTCAGGTAGCTCTGATGCTTCCCCCCAATCCAGAGCTTTCCCCTTTTCGGAGACTTTAGTTCTACACAAGATAACCTCGGCAACAGTTTATCCATGATCTCTGCTTTCAGTTACACGCGGGAACAACTCATCTTTGATCTCTGCTGACAATTTCACAGTCTGATCTTCCTCCACGTTCATAACGTGAAACGCTTTCAGCCTGGGCAGTTTTGGACAGAGGCAGATTTCTCTGTATGTAATCTCAACAATCAAGCGCCAACAATCACGGCTGTTACAACAAATCTACACGTGCAAACCATGTGGTTACGAGTATCGCGCCTGTACCATCCGCCTCCATGCACGCAGATCTGATTAAATATAAATAAACCTTCTCCTACGAGAAAATCTCCACTACAAACTGGTGCATTCATTGAGAGCCGAGTCCCAACACTTAAATCTCTCCCCTACCAAACCTATCTCAAAAAGCTCTCCAATGAGCCATGACCCCGAAAAAGCAGCTGACCATCGGCGACGGGGCCACTTTCAAAGGCAAATTCATTGCCACCGTTGGGGCATCATCCCCCGGAGTAGCTTTAACCTCAGCCTCGTAGTGGAAGAGACTGTCTTCGCACCTTCACAGGGGCAGTCGGAGACATCCATCCACCATCAACGTATGAAAGCTAACTCTTCTAAATGTTCGCTGGCATGAAAGAGGAGATGGTGAAGCAGTAGGCCCAATTCGACCGCGGGTGGGAGCAAGTGGCGCATGATCGAGAAAATTTGGCCCGTGAATGGGAGGAGTTGAAACGTCAAAACGACCAACTCCTCGTTCAGATCACCACCCTCTAACACACCCAAGGGCCACCTCCATCGCCAGAAAAGCCCACTGCTACAGGGGGCCCAAGATGGTGAGCACTTTCAGATCCGGAGGCATCGCAGAACAGCCTGCCATACCCCTTCGGAACGATATGATGGCGGGCCGAGTTCGTCTCGTTCTCGCACGAGAGATCAGTAAGATCACTCTTTAAGAAAGGTAGTGGAGTTCGTTAGGGTCCAAGATCTCGTCAAACTTGTACAGAAGCGGGTTGTAATGTCCCGCCTCGCCGGGTACGGGGACGCTATTGTGACGTACATACGCAGGACGGAAATACCCTTATGCACACTAAATATCAGTGCAGACAATAATCAGAGTACAGAAGTACATGATATTATACATTGCAACAAAAAGAGTACAATTACAAAGTTATGTACAGGTAAGAATCAGAGTACGGAAGTAAATGGTATTATACATTGCAACAAAAAGAGTACAATTACAAAGTTATCACATAGTGTGATATAATATTACAAGATATTACATCACCCGGAGGCGTAAAAGTAAGATTTACAATATGGAGAGATACAAAAGATGCTCACGAGCTTCGAGGGATATCCTCAGGCCAGTCAGGGGGAGATTAGAAGGGAAGGAGCTACAACTGGTCTGCCTGCTCTACAAGAAAAGCTTGGTCCTCAGCGGAGGGATCCACTTCAATCCAAGCTTCAGGACCTGGACATGCAGGTCCAAAGGAGTTAGAAAGCTACCCAACGAGTGCGCAAAATGAAGTCAATTGGCGTGCACATGCAAGCACATGTGTACCAAGAGAATGCGTATTGGAAAAACATATTTTGGAAAATGTGTCATGAGTACAGTCATAGACATAATGCAAGTTGTGTAAATATGATGATTTATTTAACTGTATATGATTTATACATATATTGCCTTGTTGGAATGCGATTTAGGACAAGAAGATATGTATATGTACAGTATGATGTTGACATCCGATTTTTGAAATATCCCCGATATATCCCATCCCCAATAAACTTTCCCGGCCGATATTCCTGCTATTATCGCCATTTAAAACATTGACTCGAACAAACATTACACCGGCACACTGCATACACAATAATGCAACAATGAGAGACCCGATTTTTATCAGAATATACACTAAACTTGCACCCAAAGTGTCATCATTCAATGAAAAAATGTCAAATTTCATTTAATAATATACCTTTTCCCTACACACATAAACACAAGTACGTCAAATTTCATAATATGTAAGACTCACTTATTAGTATTTGGATTAATGTAACTTTTTAAAAATAATATATGAAATAGTTACCTCAAGATAATAATTTAAAGTAATGGTGCCATTTAACAAGTAAACGACATAAATTTATAATTAAAATTTATCCAAATATTGAAGAAAAATATAATCACATTAATTCCTAGATCAGCCATTGGCACATTTGTACAAACACATAAAAGACATAAGTATATTTTTACTTTATAGCATCTTTATGTTTTATAATTAACCAAACTCTGAGGCCTCATTTCTCTTTGTAGTTGAGCTGAGTGCAGTTCAAAATCAAAAAGCAGAGTTCAGCAGAGTTTGCAACTTGTAGTGTCAATTAAAATATAGGTTTTAAAAGCTAAATTAGGAATTTTTCTCAATTTGGAGCATTATTACTAACTCATACAAGAGATGCAAAGTAGAATTACACCCGAGAATGAAATAAACAACCCAAAATTTCTACTTTTAGGAGAAATTCAAGGCACGAGGTACAAGGCACAATTTTGTTTTGTAATCTTTAAAATACTTTTTCAAATTTAATAATAATTAAAATCAAAATTGAAAACTAAGAAAAGATGAGAGAACGCTAATAAAACTTTAATCTTTTTTTTTGTGAAGAGATCTCAAGGATCTTACCTTCAAAGAATGAGCTCGGTCGAAGAGACGAGAGCGCTCGAAGAGACGAGAGGCTGAAGAAGCCCTACGCTCGCTTTCTTATTAGACCCAAACTCGAACCTGACCCCCAATAAAATTGGGACGGGTCGACCCCTTTGTAACCGGGTTGACCCGCTTAGAGATAAGTATTTATATTTGTTTTTATCTAGAAAATATGAACATAATACAAATATTGAGCTAAATATTGATATATTAAAAAGAATTTTTTTAGAAAATTAGTTATAGAGAGATGATAGGTGTGGTGACTGGTGGTCATTTTCTGACGCGATTGATCGGGGGGGTCAAATCACACCACAAACAAGATTTTCTCTGGAGTGGAGAGACACAGACAACACAACACGCAAAAATCAAGATTTTACGTGAAAACCCTTAATTGGGAAAAATCACGGAGACAACAGGAGAAGTTCGCTATATCTTTGTGGTTGCAGGGATTATCTCTAGATGGAATGGAGGAGAAATGTCTGAAAGAGGAAAACTGCCTATGGTGTTTGGTCTAGTCAAGGGAATGGATGACAGAGGGAGATGACAGAAGAAATCCACTATATGTTTGTCATTACAGGGATTATCTTGCAACAGCTCCGCCGCCCTCCCCCGCCCTCTCTTCACCGACCTCTTTGAATCTCCACCGAGCGCCACTCAAAACACACAAAAAGGTAATTCTTTTTTGTTTCAAACCCAGGCAGTTTCCCTCTGTCAGCTATTTCTCCTCCATTCCATCTATAGGTAATATATGTAATCACAAAGATATAGTGTATTTCTCCTGTCGTCTCTGTGGTTCTTCCCAATTAAGGATTTTCACTTAAAATCCTGGTCTTTGCGTGTTTTGTTTTGTTCGAGTGCCTCCACTCCAGAGAAACTCAAATCTTGTTTGTGGTGTGATTTGACCACCCAATCAATCGCGTCGGAAAATGACCACCACACCTACCATCTCTTTATAACTAATTTTCTAAAATGATTTTCTTTTTAATATATCAACATTGAGTTCAATATTCATATTATATTCATATTTTCTACATAAAAATAAATATAAATACTTATCTTCAAGCTGGTCAACCTGGTTACAAAGGGTCGACCTGTCCCAATTTTATTGGGGCCGAGTTCGGGTTTGGATCTAATAAGAAAGCGAGTGTAATGCTTCTTCACTCTCTCGTCTCTTCGGCCAAGCTCATTCTTTGAAGGGTAAATCCATGAGATCTCTTCACAATAAAAAAAGATTAAAGTTTTATTAGCGATTTATCATCTTTTCTTAGTTTTCAATTTTTATTGAATTTGAAAAAAACTTTTTTAAAGATTACAAAACAAAATTGTGCATTGGACCTCGTGCCTCAAATTCCTCCTAAAAATAGAAATTTGGGTGGTTTAACCCATTCTCGGGTGTAATTCTAGTTTGCATCTCTTGTATGAGTTAGTAATTATGCTCCAAATTGAAAAAAAATCCTACTTTAGCTTTTGAAATCTACATTTTAGTTGGAATTACAAGTTGCAAACTCTGCCTTAACTGCACTCAACTCAACTACAGAGAGAAATAAGGCCTGAAAGTTTGGGTAATTGCAGAAGGCAATGATGCTAATAAGTAATAGTATATGTATGTCTTCTATATGTTTGTACAAATGCGCCAATGGCTGATCTAGAAATTAATGTGATTATATTTCCTTGAATGTTTGGATAATTTTTAATTATAATTTTATGTATTTTACTTGTTGGATGGAACCATTACTTTCAATTATTATCTTGAGGTAACTATTTCATATATTATTTTTAAAAAGTTACCTTAATCCAAATACTAATAAGTGAGTCTTACATATTATGAAATTTGACGTTACTTGTGTTTATGTGTGTAGTGAAAAGGTATATTGTTAAATGAAATTTGACAAAGATTTTCATTGATTGATGACACTTTGGGTGCAAGTTTATTGTATATTCCGATAAAAATCGGGTCTCTTCTTGTTGTATTATTGTGTAGCAGTGTCTCACATGTGTCATGTTTGTCTGAGTGCTACTTTTGTCTCACATAAAAATGGTTTTGGCTGGACTTGGAAGTGGAGCTGCATTGTGGTAATATAGATCCTTAGCAAATTATTTCGGTTTATTTACATAAATACACTTTAACTAATTTATTAGCTATATAATTTTGTGCTTAAAACAAAGTGCCCATATCTTATTAGTTATTCACTTATGTTTTTTTTTTAAAACATGTAGAACCAATGTTTTAAGAACCGGTTTCCTGGTGTAAGAGAGTCTCACCCACCTTTAGAACACTGTAGAAATATTATAAAGATAGTGGGTGGCCAGTTCCAGGAAGCATTATTGCTTAATAGGTATAGAGACTATTTACTGTATCTTGTAACAATTTGCCATTTAAAGAGTGCTCGTACGTATTGTATTTACTATTTAGCCTGCGTAGTGTAGCACAAATAGTCCACTAAATCTGGTAAATCTTGTTGCAGATATAAGGCTACTTCCATATTGTTATTTTTAGTTAAATCTAGATTCTTCCTTTCACTTTTACATCTCAATAAAGTACTGTTTTGTTAATGGAAATTAAATGTTGATGGATACTTATTTAAACTTTTGTAATGTTACTGCTTTCAGGTTTTGCTGTTACAAAGTGCAAGAAGACATGGAAGAAGAGCTGAGGCGCTGCCAGATTCATGAGTGGTATCCAAACTTTAAGCCCTACTCCATTCAGACCCTTTTCCACTCCCTTCCTGACTCCTTCATCCGCTACGTCCTTGGCCAACCTATTTCCTCCTCCACTGGCAACAACGATGATGGTGATGCTGCCACTTCAGCTGCACCACTCTTCCTCCTCCCCAAATCCATCTCTGGCCGTGACCCCCTCCCACGCACCAATGGTTCCCACGTTGACCCTGTCTCCTCACTCTCCCTCTTTGATTCTGAGTCCGATGATGATGAAGGGGGAGAGAATGATGATGTTAATCAACCTTCATTTCCTGAGCTTGAGTCTGAAATCGAGCAGTCCATTGCCACCCTTGGCGGTGCGGTCTTTCCAAAGCTAAATTGGAGTGCCCCCAAGGATGCTGCATGGATCTCAACTGATGGTACTCTCCGCTGCACTTCATTTGCTGAGATTGCTCTCCTTCTCAAATCCTCAGACTCAATTGCACATGACCTCTCCCATTCTGCCCTCAACTCCTTCGTCCTTGCCCTCCGAAAATTTTATCCGTCTCTCCGCCCTGAGATGGAATTTCGTTGCTTTGCCCGTTGCCAGCAACTTGTTGGCATCTCCCAGCGTGATGTCACTTCATTCTATCCAGTCCTCCTTGATCGGAAACATGAAATCCAGCCATTGATTGAGGATTTCTTTTGGAAAGTTGTGAAGTCAAGGTTTGAATCGCAGGACTACACATTTGATGTTTATGTGACAGGAGATGGTAGAGTTAAGGTATTGGATTTTAACCCTTGGGGAGCATTTACATTGCCTTTATTGTTTAGTTGGGAGGAGTTGGAGAAGGAGGGGTTCGGAGAGGAGGGAGTGGATTTTAGGATTGTGGAGAGTCAACTCGGGGTGAGACCAGGGTTGAAGACAGCAGTACCATACGATTATTTGGATACAGGTGAAGGGAGCGGATGGGATCAATTCTTGAAGAGGGCTGATGAGGAGTTGAGGAGGCAGCATGTTCAGAATTCTGAAGCCGATGGTTGAAGGATTTACTCGAGGTCAGTCTTTGAAATCTCTGTGTTTCTCCCTTACCCCCAAGTTACCACCCCAAAAAGAAAAAACAAAAACAAAATCCAACCCTTAAAAGAGAAGCATCAGTCTGTTTGTTACTGTTATTAATGTTATGATTATGAAGTTATTTCTTGGCTTACTAGTCCTATCTTTAGTTCTTGGATTGATTTGATGTATTACTCTGACCTAGGGACTGAACACAGAAAATTGAATATGCTTGTAATGGTTGTTTAAGGCATGATTTGTTTCTTGGATGTCAGATTTTCATACTAGGAAGTGCAAATGGTTATAGAATGTATATATAGCAAACAACAGCATCACAGAGGATTTTGTTTGGTCTTCTACAAGCTAGTACATGCAATGTCTGTGCATTTAGAAATTGTTCTTCTCCCTTTAGTTTCTTTTGTTATCTTATTATGGTTTTAGGATTGTTCATTGACTTATTAATATTCCATTTTGTTTTCCGCTACTTTTAAATTGGTTAATATTCTGATGATGTGTTGAGTGTAAACAAGGAGTTTGAAATTTGCACGTCAAGTTTTTGAGAAAAGAAAGGTTGAAAGTAAATTTGAAAATTAGAGCAAAAGTACATGCTTTTCGAAAATAACTTTTTTTGGAAGAGAACTTAATTTTGTACGTTCTGATGTCAACGACAAAGCAAGCTTAGTAAAGACTTATGTTGTATCTTCCCATTCCCATGGAAAACTCCAAATGAATATCTTTTTCTTTTGTTGCTAATTATTCCTTGGCAAATATGTCAATTGAACTTGATTACCAGTCAAAAAGAAATTATCTCTATGCAGCAATTGAATGCAAAACGGCTCAAACTTTTGGCTTTAAATTAACATAAACAAACTAGTGACAACTAAGGAATCTACTCTAGCTCCCAAATGTAATGCAGAGCATAACATTCATTCATTCTCTATCCGCCTTGCGTCCTGCCATAGCTGATACCCAAGTATCTTGCTAACATTAAACAAAAAGGTACAACTAATGTTATCATCAGTGTGTTTTTAGCAATATGTTAGGCAAGTTTAGCTAACAGCTGATAAACTGATAGTCATATGGGGTTCCATGGATCCCCATAATGTAGAAGCTGGTTCTCATGCCAACATTCAGCTTATGCTGATGTGAAACGAAAAGGGGTACGGATTTTGGAAAAAAGTGAGAGATGAAAGAATAACTAAAGATTACCTAATGGATAAATGAAAAGGTCTTTCACTTTCCCGGACCTCACATCGCATGCTCCTCGATCTTGACCTCATGCCGATTCACGTCGCATGCTCGATCTTCGCGTCACAGCTAGGATTTCACACCCTGCCATGAGAGGCACGCCCCCCCCCCCCCCAAAAAAAAAAAAAAAAAAATCGTCAAAATTTCGGTCTATCTTTATTGAAAGCAATTGAATCTTTTAAATAGACTTACAACTTACTCATTCTCTTTTCACGACCAATATGGGACTAAAGAAGAGGAAAAACAAGACTACTAAATAAAAGAAAATTTACTCGACTCAATAAAATAAAAATACAGACTCCGACTAAAAAATAAAAGAAATCTGACTCGTCGTCTCTATCATTCTCGCGGGTGGAAAGAACTCGAGCTCATCGAGTATACATGAAATGGTGGTGGCTCGACACTGGTCTGATTGTCTGAATCAGCTGCTGATCTTGTAGAGTCTCTAACTTATAGATATTGTGAATACTAACATGTTGCTGATACTGTGTAGTTGTTGATGTTATTGTCTTGTTGATGCAGAGTTGTTGAAGATTAGTCGGAATATGGAAAGGATGACGAAGGGCAGCCGATGACGAGAACGAGGGGAAGAGCAACAACAGTTGAAGGAGGACTTGAGGGAGGTGAAGAGAGGAACGAGAGAGAAGATCATCACGTGGAAAGATCTTTGATGACATCAAAGATATGAATAGTAATGTGTTTTGAATTTGAAAGATTTTTTGTTGGAATTATATGGGGATTTGTAACAATAGTTTTTTTGTATTTTTGTTTGGATTTTCTGGCAGATATTTGTAGAGAGATGGGGTTTTGAAATGTGGTTGGGATTTGAGTTATGTGGTGACTTAAGATAAGATAAAGGATAATGAGGATATTGAACAGTAAAGATTTTCTAATCTTTTTTTAAATATTTTGGTTGTGATTTTTGTTAAACCATTATTTGACAAAAGAGATGGCAAAGAAAGTGAATGAAGTAACAAATTGTACTGACTACTCACTGGATGACCAATTCATTTCAACAGTCGCAATGAATAGTTTAAAAAAATTGTACCGATTTCACATCGGGAGTCTTTTCACAAGAAACTTGTATTACAAGTTAATTTTCATCACTCATTACTTTTTCCTAACTATGCTCTGATACCAAATTGATGTGAATAAAAAAAGGGTCTACAGATTTTGAAAAAAGATGGGAGATGAAAGAAATAACTAAAGATTACTTAATGGATAAATGAAAAGGCCTTCCACCTTCCCGGACCTCACGCCGCTTCACGTCACACGTTCCTCGATCTTGGCCTCACACCGCTCACGCCGAACGCTCGATCTTAGCTTCACGGCTAGTGCTTCACACCCCGCCATGAGAGGCACGCTCCTCCCTCAAGGAAAAAAACCCGCAAAACAAATTTTTTCTCAAAGTTTTGGTCTATCTTTATTGAAAGCAATTGAATCTTTTAAATAGACTTACAACTCACTCATTCTCTTTTCACGACCAATATGGGACTAAAGAAGAAAAATATGACTACTAAATAAAAGAAAATTCACTCGACTCAATAAAATAAAAATACAGACTTAGACTCAAAATAAAAAAAGAAATCTGGCTCGATGTCTCCATCATATGCAGTAATTCAAAGCTGGTAGAGGGTTACTAAAGCTTGAGCTGGAAACAAACCACTCCCCATCCAAGAAAATGCAAAATTTAGGAGCTATATAAGATGAATAACTCTAACCTGCAGTTGTGTCAGTGTCAGACACAGCCCTTATAGAAAATGTCATACACTTCTCAGGCCTGTATTAAATTTTTTACTACTTTTTTATTTGCATTTTTTATATTTTATTTGCACATTTTTACCACTACTTTTTAATTTTTTTTATTAAGATATATATTTAATTCCATTTCCATGACCAAGAGATTCAAGATTGTTTGTAATGAAAAGATAGCATATCGGGTTATTTGTTACTGAGTTACTTGATAGGAAGATGAAGCATCGTGACATATTGTATTCATAGAGCAATACAGATGTATGAGAAATAAATATTTATCACATGTTAACATTGTATTGTAGGCAATTGTCACATAATGCTTGTCATCGGTGATATCAAAGCACAAATAATATAGAATTTTTAATGATGCACTATCTGTATAATGCCTACTTATAGGACTTTCCATGGCCCAAAGGAGGGGCAAGGATTTTTGTGAACATTGTATTAGAAGCCATGATCCTCAACATCTATCATAAATTTTTTACTTATGGCGTGTTTGGAAGTCCTTAAATGTATGATCCATAATAGCAGCTTGACTGAGACCATGGCGCTGGCATGTCACCATACAAGTAAACAGAACTCTCATATGAAAGTTGATGTAATACCAACCTGGATTGCAATCACCTTCAAATCGTAGCCTAATTTCGAAATTCAAAGCAGGATAAGATTTGGGTTTCCACCCCTTACACGAATTTCTCACCCAAAATTCGAGAGTAGATAAACTCAAGAATTAACTGGATAATTTGAGAAAATTTTTAATCATTCAATGAATATAATAAAACAGTCTAGGGGGCCTTATATAGGCTTTACAAAAGAGGACTACTGAGAAATAACCGATGTGGTACTAAACGCTTACAAAAGAACACCTACTACAGAAAATAAAGCTAAAACAAAAATATCTACTACAAATAGATCTGAAACAAATCCAATCTAAAGCCAAAGAACTGCGGTGCGTCGCTTCCTGAAGTATACTCGATCGATTCGGCCCGTAAGCGGCATGATGTCCTCATCAATTCCCCCGAGTGGAAAGGAATCGACCCTGTCGAGTGTGGGGGACAGAACCGTTGCTGGCTCTGGTAGCGCTTCAGGCGGTCAGGATCAAGATGCCGGAGATCTTCCTCGGTAATCCAAGAATTTTGAATCAGGTTTTCCTGTCCACTTAATGAGATAGCGTCGCGTCCCTCCGTCTCTAGTAGAGACAATCTGATCATCCAAGATAGAATCTATATGTTCTGTTGCATAGCACAATTTAGGGGGAAGTGGAGGTAGTGGGGGCTCTCTGAAAGAAGGTCTTGGCTTGGCTCATCAACGAATTGGTCAGAAGGGGTATCAAAGGTACCTCTATATGGAACCAAGTTCTCAACATTAAAAGTGCAACTGATGCTAAAGTCTGGTGGGAGATCCACTACATAAGCATTTGAATTGATTTTCTTGAGAATCTTGAAGGGCCCTGCGCTTCGCGCATGTAATTTCTTTACGGTTCCCGGAGGAAACCGCTCAGGTCGCATGCGGACCATCACATAATCTCCGACATTAAAAGTTCTTAATCGGTGATGTAGATCTGCAGAAGCTTTATAATCAGTATTATTTTTCATTATCTTTTCTCTGATCTCCTCGTGTAATGCACGGATATGAGATGCAAATGCTGATGCAGAGTCTGATACCCTAGAATGGTGATGAGCTATGGGAATTAAGTCAACTGGTTGCCTGGTTTAAAACCATTTACTATTTCAAAAGGACTAAGACCCGTAGTCCTATTGACAGATCCATTATAAGCAATTTCAGCCATAGGCAAAATGAGATTCTAAGTTTTCAAAATTTTCCCAACTAGACACCTAAGGAGATTTCCTAGAGTCCTGTTTACTGTTGGCCCAAAGGCCTTCCACTCTAGTTTTGATGATGATTAACTCATGTAGTTATGTGTACTAATAATCTTGTGTTATTTAGTTTCAGATCATTAATCAAGTTATTAGTTGGTGATTAGCTTCAACAAGATGATTTGAAAGCTTTCACATGTTGATTCAAGAGCCCGAGCGTCAAAGATCACATATAGCTCTTGCTCGGTGGATCATGGAGATTTGGATCGAGTCGGCTTGGAGATTGCGCTCTACAAGAAGACTTCGGTACCATAGTTTAGTTTTGTGTTTAGATTCAAATTGTAAAGATTAGAATAGTATGATATGCTCAAGTTCACAACACACATGTTTCATGTTTTCGGTTTTTGGTTTAACCAATCTTGGTTTGCATGAATAGATTTTATATCAAAACAAGTTTACATGGTTTAATGTATATTAGATTTGTTCTATATACATGCATGCTTCAACTCTTAGACAAACTTAGTTTGATATACCTATTTCATGTGTTTTATGTTTTGGTATTTATAACAAAACATATTTTTGGAATTAAAGACAAAAACTATGATATATATTTGTTTAATGTATATTGGGTTTTTATCCATATGCATCATGCTTCAAAAGTGTTTAAATATCATGTTTTTGTATTTAAATGAGTTTTGGACAAAATGTATTGTCTATTCAAAAATTCAAGTTTTAGAAAATACGGTTTTTGGAAAATATTGTAAGATACAAAAATAGTTTTAATCGCTTGATATTTGAGTCAAAACTTTTACCACATGTTTATATATCAATGCAAAGTGATAAAACTATTTTTGGTGATTTTTAGAAAAGATAAAAGAATTTTTAGAATATTTTTAACTCTGTTTTTCTGTTCCAGGCTTCACCAGTCGACTAGTCAAATGACCTAGTCGACTTGGGATGAAGTCGGTCGACCGGGTCGGTCGACCGGGGTCGACCGACCGACGTGCACAGATCTATGCACGTTTGGCAGACTTTGGACGGTCGACCGTCCGGGTCGACCGGCCTGAGAGCAGAGCTCTCTGTTTGTTTGGGTCGACCGGGGCGGTCGACCGGTAGCTGTCAACGGTCAGAATATGACCGTTGGACGGTCGACCGTGCGGTCGACCGCCAGTTCATTTCTGGCAGTTTCTGCTGCCAACGGTTATATTTTTCTGGGGTCTATAAATACCCCATTGGAAAGAGTTTTTCTCTAAGATTTTTTGTGCGAATTTTTCCATACTCTCTGGTGTTTTTACAGCAATCAAAAGAAGTTTTGGGATTCAAATTGAACAATCTATTTGGTGTTTTTGGCTAGGGTTTGGAAAATCAAAGAAAAGGATTTTTGGGAAAAGAGTTTTGATTCATCTTCTCTATCTTTGTTTCAGTTTTTCCCAAGGGTTTTTCTTTGTGATTTGTAATTTCCATCCCATTGGTTTTCTCCACACTAGCTAAAATCTACTATCTCTTCTATAGGATTTTTGTGTGAGAGAGAATTGTTTGTGGTTGTTGTTTAGACCATCAAGTTGAAAACCCAATCTTTGCTTGGCTTTGTGCCTTGGGTTGTATCCCTCAAGTTATGAGGTGATCCTTATTTGCTTTGTGCTAATCTCTCAAGTTGTGAGGTGATTGTTTTGTTGGATTGGAGTTTGCCTCAAGAAGGAGGTTGTGTTTGTAAAGAGAGGAGTTGGGTACTCCTTGTGAGAGTTCTTTGTGGACTTGCTAGTGGATTGGAAATCCTTCGTGTGTCGAAGGCGGGGATGTAGAGCTGGGTGCTCGAACCTCGAAACATATCTTGTTGTTTGCGCTTGATCCATTGACTCTCTCTATCTCTCTCTTTACTTTGTGCCTTGTAACTATTCATTTTGTGCTTTCATAATTGCTTGGCTTGGTTGTGTGTGCATCACTTGTTGATAGCACTTGAGTGTATTGTATTAAGTTTTTAAATTCCGCATTTAGTTCATAGATTAGAATAATCACCTATTCACCCCCCCTCTAGGTGATTTTTCAATTGGTATCAGAGCCTACGCTCCTGATATTTAGGTTTAACCACCTAGGAGTGAGATCTTGGTTTGCTAATCTTCATTTGCATTGTTCATTTGCACACATTTAGGTTGCACTCTTGGATAGCCCTCCTATGTTTGACCATATTAGACTTGATGCTTGGAAGGCCAATATGAGTAGACATTTAAAAAGTCTAGGACATCTAGTTTATCAAGCCTCTACACAAGAATCATTTCCTACTAGTAGCAAACATAAAAAGGCCAATGCATTAGCACTTAGAGCACTTAGAGCATCTCTTAGTGAACATCTTTTACCCGTGTTTGATCGTTATGACTCGGCTTTTGCAGTTTGGAGCTTATTGACGTCTCCCGAGCTTTCAAGGATTATCAACATGATGAGGAGATCTATGAGAGAAAAGTCCGAAGAGCATTGCTTCATGGTCCAAGGGAAGAACTCCCTTGAGGTACAATCGGACACTCAATTAGATGATAGCTCTAGTTCCTATTGCTATGGATGTTTAGAAGTTCAATCTTTAAATTTGGAACTTGCTCAAAAGCTTGAGAATTTCTTGGAAAAACACAATCTTTTAAAAGAGGACAACTTTGTTTTGAAAAATGAATTAAAGGATTTGTGTTCTAATTTTGAATTGGTTTTGCAAGAGAAGGAAGAGATCACTAGTGAACGTGACTCACTAAGATCTCAACTAGACCTTGCCCTTAATGAGATTGAAGTTTTGAAAAGCAAAAATGATTGTGATGATGTTGTGAAAAAACAATAAGGTTTTATCTTCTAAATTGGATTTTGTTTTAAAAGATAACCTTGATTTGAAAAATAAAATTGATTCAATTACTAAAGAATTGGATTTGGTTTTGATTAAAAATAAATCTTTGCAAAAAGAGATTGATATTCATGTTTGCCATGCTAGTGTAGCTTCTTGTTCTAGCACACCTATTGCATGCTCCAATTTATCTTCAAGCATTGAAAATGACATAAATATTTTGAAGAAAAGTGTTGATAGTTTGGGCTCCACTTTGAGCCATTGTGCCATGAACCACACACGTTTGGAAACCTTGGTTCGCAAGAAACAAGTTCCAACCTTGCATGCACACCCATCACGGCATACACATGCTTCTCATGATCACCACCATCATATGTATGCTCACGTGTACACATGTACACATTGTGGTCGTAAAGGCCATCTTGCTAGATTTTGTTATGATCGTGTTTATCATGAAAATTTAGCAACTAATCTTGTTTGGGTTAGAAAGAATACTAACCCCCGTGGACCCAATAGGAAATGGGTACCAAAAACCACCTCTTTGATTTTTGATGTAGGTGGGAGCTCTCGCATCATGTGAGGGTATTGGTGCCTTGAGGTGGATGCGTTCTAGCTTAAAAGAGAAACATTTGAATGCTTCACTCTCAAGGAGATTTGGTGGGAGGATCACCGTGGTTTGGAGAACTAGAGATGCACCTTCATCGGTTTTGGTATCATTCTCTAACTCCTAATTTTATTTGCATGCTTCTCATGTTTATCTATTTATAGCATGTCATGTTTATTGTTCATTATGTCTATGCCATGTTTATTAGATTAGTGTTATACATGTTTAGTTATTTGAGACACCCATGTTTCATATGGATCTTATCTTTGTGTTCTCACTTTGTTTAGTACCATCATGCATGCCCTAGATCTAATGTACATGCATATACAAAATGATCATATGGATGTTTTATGATGTTGTTTAATTTGTTGAATTCCATGTTTATTAGATCATTGACTTGCATATATAGCTTTTGAGATCACTCATGTTTTAGATAGACCCATTTGTTGTGTTCTCACCATTTCTTTTTGGCTATAATGTATATCATGTTTCTAATAGCATGTGAATTTACTTCATGATTATTTTTATGATTATCATGTTGATTTATGTCTAGTTGTATGCTTCATGTTTTGGATATATGTTTAGATGTTAGTTTTCATTAAGACTAGGATTTATACTTGTACATATAGTGGGCCACAAATAAATCTTTATATATGTTTGTGCTTGAAAGCCCATTTGTACCCATTAGATGTGCTAGTATAGTCTAGTTTTGATGATTCATGCATTCTAACTTGTATTCCTCATTTTTGATATGTTTTCATGATCATGTGTTTTAACTTCATGTATATGTCCATCTTGTCTAAACTATTGATAATACATATACATCCTTGAGCCACGTGCCTTCATGCATATACCCTTGTGGACTCATTATGTTTAGGATATGTATGTATACTTTTGTTTGTACATGACATACATATGCCTTGAAGTTTAAATCATTTGGATGATTTCAATAGATGATTTCAATTGGTGATTTTCATGACTCTCATATTTTAGGTAATTTCAATTGGAAATAAAAATTTAGTTTTTCATGTTTTCATGTTATTAAGGAATTTCACATGAGCTTGATTGAACATTTTCATGTTGATATGTTTCTCACAACACTTGTACGCTCACCCTATTTAATGTTTTCTCATGACTTAGTTTTCATGAGTATAAATTGTGCTATATGGATTTTGAGTGTTTTAGTGCCATGTGGTTTACATGTGTCTTCATGAAAAACATTTTTGTTACTCCTTAATTGAAGGATCTCATACTAGTTGATTCATATAACTAGTTGTGATATTCTTCTTGGTAGTAGTTTTCAAACATTCTATATTTGTAAACCTATTTTTGAAAAACCCCTACCATCCAAGGGTGGTTGGATGGGAGATCATGCTCATGTATGCTTTATAGTGAAAATCATAGTAAACTTGAACATGAAATGGGTGGTAGAAATATGATGTATACACTTGATCTTATTGTTGTTGAATTCTTTCAATTGGTATCAATCTTGACATTTCTTGTATACTCATATATTTGTATGTATGTATTCTTTCATTTCAAAGAATATCAATTGGTATCTACTTTTCATACATATAATATGTTTATTTGTGCTTATTATATCCCTATATCTTTAAGCACAAGATTTTGTTTATGATAAGCTTGAGTTTCAACTTTGTTTCAATTGATCTAATTTTCAATTGGTATCTTATTTCAAGCCTATGCATTGTTTTTATTGGTATTTCATAAAGGGGGAGATAATCTTATTTTTCATTTTTCAATTGGTTTTTAGTATTCCACTCCCTTACTTTATGATAGAGAATAATAATTTCAATGGTATTAAGATCTATGTTTAATTTCAATTGGTATCAACATTTATGTTTAGAAATTCAAAATTTGTTATGTTTAACTTCAATTGATATCAAGATTGTTTATGTACAATTGGTATGTTATTTGTTTACTTATCAATTGGTATTAAGATTTTTGTTTTTCAATTGGTATAATTTCATTGTTTATTGGTATCAATGCACTTCATTAACACATTTTTTAATTGGTATCATATTTGAGTTTTAGACCAAAAAGGGGGAGAGCATCCCTTGATTGATTCCTTATTTTGAATATAAAAAGAATTTGTTTTTATTAGTTTTGTAAATAAGGGGGAGAAGAATTTCTTTTAATCCGTATATGTTTTTATTAGTTTTGTTTTCAACCCCTTTGTTGATGATTGACAAAAATGGGGAGAAGAATTTGAGTTTATCTGCATGTTTGTATGCATGTTTTATGTGTTTTTATATTTAGTTCAATTGGTATCAAAAGCATTATTTAAAGTACATATTTAGTTTTGGTAATTTTGGTATCAAGAGCTTGTAAAAGAGATCTTTAGATCATTAGTTTTGTTTTACATATATTGAGTTTAATTGGTATCTAGAACATGTTTATTTGTTTAGTTTGATTGGTATCAAGAGCATGTTTATTTGATTTGTGTTTACTAATTGGTATCTAGAGCCATTTATTGTATTATGCATATCTATGCATGTTTCATGTTTTATAATTATTTCATTGGTATCTAGAGCCATTTATTAGTTGTTTATCCTATGCATGAGTTAAGGGGGAGCTTCTTTGAAGCTTAACTTTAATCCATGCATATATAACTCCATGAGTTTTGTCATCATCAAAAAGGGGGAGATTGTTGGCCCAAAGGCCTTCCACTCTAGTTTTGATGATGATTAACTCATGTAGTTATGTGTACTAATAATCTTGTGTTATTTAGTTTCAGATCATTAATCAAGTTATTAGTTGATGATTAGCTTCAACAAGATGATTTGGAAGCTTTCACATGTTGATTCAAGAGCCCGAGCGTCAAAGATCACATATAGCTCTTGCTCGGTGGATCATGGAGATTTGGATCGAGTCGGCTTGGAGATTGCGCTCTATAAGAAGACTTCGGTACCATAGTTTAGTTTTGTGTTTAGATTCAAATTATAAAGATTAGAATAGTATGATATGCTCAAGTTCACAACACACATGTTTCATGTTTTCGGTTTTTGGTTTAACCAATCTTGGTTTGCATGAATAGATTTTATATCAAAACAAGTTTACATGGTTTAATGTATATTAGATTTGTTCTATATACATGCATGCTTCAACTCTTAGACAAACTTGTTTGATATACCTATTTCATGTGTTTTATGTTTTGGTATTTATAACAAAACATATTTTGGAATTAAAGACAAAAACTATGATATATATTTGTTTAATGTATATTGGGTTTTTATCCATATGCATCATGCTTCAAAAGTGTTTAAATATCATGTTTTTGTAATTAAATGAGTTTTGGACAAAATGTATTGTCTATTCAAAAATCCAAGTTTTAGAAAATACGGTTTTTGGTTTTTGGAAAATATTGTAAGATACAAAAATAGTTTTAATCGCTTGATATTTGAGTCAAAACTTTTACCACATGTTTATATATCAATGCAAAGTGATAAAACTATTTTTGGTGATTTTTAGAAAAGATAAAAGAATTTTTAGAATATTTTTAACTCTGTTTTTCTGTTCCAGGCTTCACCAGTCGACTAGTCAAATGACCTAGTCGACTTGGGATGAAGTCGGTCGACCGGGTCGGACGACCGGGGTCGACCGACCGACGTGCACAGATCTGTGCACGTTTGGCAGACTTTGGACGGTCGACCGTCCGGGTCGACCGGGCTGAGAGCAGAGCTCTCTGTTTGTTTGGGTCGACCGGGGCGGTCGACCGATAGCTGTCAACGGTCAGAATATGGCCGTTGGACGGTCGACCGTGCGGTCGACCGCCAGTTCATTTCTGGCAGTTTCTGCTGCCAACGGTTATATTTTTCTGAGGTCTATAAATACCCCATTGGAAAGAGTTTTTCTCTAAGATTTTTTGTGCGAATTTTTCCATACTCTCTGGTGTTTTTACAGCAATCAAAAGAAGTTTTGGGATTCAAATTGAACAATCTATTTGGTGTTTTTGGCTAGGGTTTGGAAAATCAAAGAAAAGGATTTTTGGGAAAAGAGTTTTGATTCATCTTCTCTATCTTTGTTTCAGTTTTTCCCAAGGGTTTTTCTTTGTGATTTGTAATTTCCATCCCATTGGTTTTCTCCACACTTGAGCTAAAATCTACTATCTCTTCTATAGGATTTTTGTGTGAGAGAAAGAATTGTTTGTGGTTGTTGTTTAGACCATCAAGTTGAAAACCCAATCTTTGCTTGGCTTTGTGCCTTGGGTTGTATCCCTCAAGTTGTGAGGTGATCCTTGTTTGCTTTGTGCTAATCCCTCAAGTTGTGTGGTGATTGTTTTGTTGGATTGGAGTTTGCCTCAAGAAGGAGGTTGTGTTTGTAAAGAGAGGAGTTGGGTACTCCTTGTGAGAGTTCTTTGTGGACTTGCTAGTGGATTGGAAATCCTTCGTGTGTCGAAGGCGGGGATGTAGAGCTGGGTGCTCGAACCTCGAAACATATCTTGTTGTTTGTGCTTGATCCATTGACTCTCTCTATCTCTCTCTTTACTTTGTGCCTTGTAACTATTCATTTTGTGCTTTCATAATTGCTTGGCTTGGTTGTGTGTGCATCACTTGTTGATAGCACTTGAGTGTATTGCATTAAGTTTTTAAATTCCGCATTTAGTTCATAGATTAGCATAATCACCTATTCACCCCCCTTCTAGGTGATTTTTCATTTACTACCTCGGTTTGGCCATCTGTCTGTGCATGAAAAGCTGTTGAGAATTTCAATTTGGTGCCCATCTTGTGCCAAAGTGTTTTCCAGAAGTAGCTAACAAACTTAACGTCCCTATCAGACACCATGGTTTTTAGGTATCCCATGCAACTTGACGACATTATCAAAGAACAAGACGGCTACTCGAGACGCATCTGAGGTCTTGGAACACGAGATAAAGTGAGTCATTTTCGAGAATTGATTGACTACTATTAGGATAGAGTCGTGCTTTTTCTGAGTTTTTGGCAACCCTAGTATGAAATCTAGGCTCACGTCTTGCCACGGGCAATTGGGTACCGGAAGAGGAGTGTAAAGCCTGGCAATCTGCTTTTGTTGCTTGGCCAGTTGGCACGTGCGACATTGGCTAACTATCTTAGCGACATCTCTTTTCAAACTCGGCCAGTAGAATCGGTGTTCAACGGTCTCAATTGTCTTGTTCTGACCGAAATGCTCCGCTAGACCTCCCACATGTACTTCCCAGAGAGAAAATACCTGAGGGACGTGCAGGGAATATATAACTTACGGAATCTAAATAGATAACCGTCTTGTAGGAGAAAACCGTACATCGCAAGAAAAGGGCTGTCTCGTAACGTGACATAAATCTTCCCAAAGTCGGGACATAAGTCATACTCTTAACCTCTCGAATCCAATCACTTCTGTACTCATACTTACCAAAGTCATGACACGTCGGCTTAGCGCATCAGCGACCTTATTCTCAATGTCTGCTTTGTGTTTGAGAACAAATGTGTAATCCTGCAGGAACTCTACCCATTTACTATGTCTCGCATTCAGTCTCTTCTGGGAGTTGAGGTACCTAAGCGTTTCATGATCTGAATACAACACGAATTCCTGCAGTAACAGATAATGCCTCTAGTAGCGCAAAGCCTGTATGACCGCATAAAATTCCTTATCATATGTGGAGTATCGTTGTTGGACATCATTTAGTTTTCACTGAAATAAGCAACAGGGTGGCTTTCTTGACTCAGTACACCACCTATTGCCAGTCCCGATGTGTCACACGTTACTTCAAATGCCTTCAAAAAGTCAGAGAGACGCATTACAGGAGCTTCCGTCATCACTCTTGATTTCAGCGAAAGCCTTGGAGGCGGCAGGAGTCCACTGGAACCCCTCGCTTTTTAAACAGTCGGTTATAGGTGATAATAACACTAAAATTCTTTATGAACCGACGGTAGAAAGTGGCTAACCCGTGAAAACTTCTGACTTCCCTAATCGTTCGGGGCTGTGGCCACTCGGTTATTGCCTTCACCTTCTCAGGGTCCGCGGAAACCCCCTCGGAGGAAACCACAAATCCTAGGAAGATAACCCTGTTTATACAGAAAGCACACTTTTTGGATCTGCATAAAACTTCTCAGTCTGGAGTGTGCAGAGGACTTGTCTCAGATGTCCTACATGTTGCTCCTGAGTTTGGCTGTAGATCAGTATATCGTCAAAATAAACCACCACAAATTTACCGATAAACGGTTGAAACAATTGGGTCATTACCCTCATGAAGGTGCTAGGAGCATTGGACAGTCCAAAGGGCATAACCAACCATTCATACAACCCGTCGTTAGTTTTAAATGCGGCTTTCCATTCGTCCCCTGACCGGATTCTAATTTGGTAGTACCCGCTCTTAAGATCAATTTGGGAGAAGACTGTGACAGCTGACATCAGATCCAGCATATCATCAAGACGGAGAATGGGAAAACGGTGCTTGACGGTAATCCTATTGATTGCACGGCTATCCACACACATACGCCATGTACCATCCTTTTTTGGCGCCAAAAGTGCGGGAACCGCACATGGGCTCAAGCTCTCTTTAATGAATCCCTTATCGAGTAACTCCTCTGCCTGCCGTTGTAACTTTGCATGCTCAGTCGGGTTCATTGTATAGTGGGGCAGGTTCGGTAAAGTTACTCCTGGGACTAAGTCAATAGCATGTTGAATGTCTCGCATTGGGGGCATCCCACCTTGAAGATCTGGTAGGAGGGTTTCAGAAAACTCCTCCAGAATTGGTTTAATGTGCTCAGGAATCTGCTCCTCACTATTTCGATCAACCTCTCGAGCTACGAGTGCATAACAAGTAGAACCCTCATGCAAGCTCTTTTCAATTTGATCGTGGCTAATCAAGTTCACTTCCATCTTACCTTTGCCCTTACCACCTTTTTTTCAGGATTTAGAACATTCACTTTGTCTTTCCCTTTGTCAACCCCTTTTTCTTGGGTTGGCGGTTTCGGTTAATTCGGCATAATCTTCACCCTTTTCCGTTATGGACGAACGAACGAACATTGGTTGGTACGTCCATATATGGTCACGTCTAAGTCGAATAACCATGGCCGACCCAAAATGATATGACCAACATTCATGGGAGTATGTCACACCACACATTATCTGTGTATGTGACAAACTGGATGGGAATTTGACATCTCTCCTGAACATTTATAGATGTAGCATCGATCCATGTGGCCTTGTAGGGGTTTGGATGCTTCACCGGTCTCATCCTCAAGGTGGTGACTAACTTTGACACAACAGCGTTGATGCAACTGCCACTATCCACTATTACCTTGCAGTTCTTGTTGTCAATTTTTATGCAAGTTTGAAATATGGCAGTCATTCTCTAGTCGTTGAGTGGTTTAGGTTAGGTTAAATTGCACCTAACCACTCCTAATTTGGTGCGACCTACACTAGGGGGTAAGCTCGTCATTTTCACAGTTCTGATACAGCCATTGAATTCATACTCTTCGTCAGAGACGTCTGAGTCATCATCTTGTTGGTGCACAAGCACTTCTCCATCATCCTCTCGTTCAATATCTTCAATGGGAATTTCTACAAAGAGGGTTTTAGTTTGACTCGGGCACTGGCCGGCAATGTGGCCATACCCTTGACACCTGTAGCATTGGGTTTTTGGGTTGACTTTTCCTGGTTCACTAACCGTTCTCCTTTCGGATGCGATAGACTTTGCACCAGAAGGACCTGCTGGTTTGACATTAGAGGAACTGGAGGTAGGTTTACTTAGGGTAGGAAGAGTTTGGTTAAAACTTGGCTGGCTAGTAGTGGTGGTTTTAGAGTTATCCCTAAAGTTGGTTCGATTAAAATATGATCCTCTAGACTCATCTAAGTCGGTGACTAGCTGATATGCATGATCTAGAGTCGTGATGCCTCGAGCAATGAGCTCTTGGCGATAATCATCCCTAAGACCGGACCTGAATCTGGATAGGGTCTGTTCGAGAGATTCTAACTCGATAGCTCCACACCGTTTCAAATACTCATCAAATTTAGCAATGTAATCAGTGGCTGATTTATTCCCTTGAGTCTATCGATTCCACTTGTCTAATAATTGTTTACTGAATGACGGTGGAACATACTTCAACATAAGCTTCTCTTTCATACCTTCCCAAGTGTCCACTGGGTCTTCCCTTCTGTACCTTATCACCCTCTAGGTTTTCCCAATATTGCCCAGCTTGTCATGTTAGTTTCATTATGACCAATCGAATCTTTCTTGATTCAGACATGTCATGCCAACAAAAATATCGTTCCATAGCCAACTGCCAATATATATAAACCTGAGGGTCCAAGCGCTCGTCGAAGGAAGGAGCATCGACTTTAACGCTTTTGATATACTGGGCATCAGCGTCAGCTGTATAGTAGGGTGGAACTCGCTCACGCCTGGGAGACCTGTCGTTTCGAGAATTTTCCTCCTCTGTGGTTCTTCTCTGATTGGTTTCTAGCCTACCAATTCGGGTTGCTAGATCCCTACAATTGATATCAACCTGATTCTTAACTTCTTGTAGCTGTCGGTCCATATTTTCTATCTTGCTAAGGATTGTGTTAAGTGTATCATGAATATTAGGGTTCATTGGTGCCGAAGTTTCTCCAACGGAAAAAGTTCTACCACTTCTAGTAGGCATGCAAGATTCTAACTGACCCTAAATGCAAGTTGTCCTACAAATGATATGTATGTTATGCAGGAGTCAAGGTTAGAGCGATGAAAGATAATACCACTTTTAAGCTATGTAGATTAACACGTGATTAAGAAAATATAATGTGGAGACAGTGACATAGCACGTGTTGACACAGTTAATTCCAAGATAAATCAAGTGATCACGAATTCAAATTAATTAAGTTGCACAATTAATATTAAGTCAGGTTACCACTCAAGGTCAGAATCACACAACTCACTATTTAGTGGGCAACAATCAGTAAATTCTACCTTGCGACAGATTGGAACGGCTAGCTAGTTCAATTAATTGGTAAGAATAACTGAACAAAATATTCAAAGTTACGTAGGAGACAACCGTAGCTTAAACCTGAACATGACTGCTGTAGGAGCGTAGCACTGGTTGTCACGAATCTGCTGCCTCGAAAACGGTTCAATTTGGACCTGGAACGAGCTTTGAACGGCCTCCGGAAGATAGGTGTTGAACCTGGACTGTGCTGACTCAGTCAGCTCAGTTAACTCGGTCGAGCTGACTCAGTGTTCCACTGAGTTGCTATCTGGGCAGTCGGTCGGTCGGGTCTTGAGTAAACCCGATTACCCAAATCCAAACCCAATTGGGGGGCAGGTCGGGTGTTGAATAAGACCCAGTTGACCACACCCAAATCCGATTGGATTTATAAAATGGGGATTGATGAAATATTCACCCGAAATCCAACTTCACTTCGTCTCCTTCACTCTTGCAGCTAGGGCAAAGATGGGGATGAAGGCGGCAGACCTGGTTGGCGGAGATGGCAGTCGAAGCTCTCCGGCGAAGGCACAACGAGGCTTCGGAGATGAAGACGGCGGCGAACTGCTCCGATCGTGGAGGGATTCTCTCCTTTGGTGATGTCGGCGGCGGAGGAAGTTGGATCCGCTCTGATCGAGGCACATATCCACTTTGACCAAGGCACAGATGGCAGCTAGGGTTACAACGATGGACGAAGTCCAGTGGCGCGGCACCGGAGGTGGTGGCGAAGGCGTTGGTGCCCGGATCTGACGTTGGTGCCCGGATCTGACGTTGGTGGCGACAGGCGAAGGCGACGGCGACGACGCACACTGAGGACGACGAAGATGACGAGGATGGAGATCGGGAAGCGGCGAGGTTTTGGGAACACCGAGGAATTCTGATGGAGATGGCGACGCTCCGACTGCGGTGGCAGAGAAGAAAGTGACAAAGTGGGGATCCGGTGATTGTGATGCAATCGAAAATGATCTAGGTTAGAGATCTCCGGTGACGTCGGCGAAATCCCGGGTGTTGGGGTGAAATATGGCTTCGAGAGTCGTTGACGAAGATGACGGGGTTGGAGATCTCTGGCGACGACTTCGTGTGGTGGAGGCAAGGACGAAGATGGCGACGAAGATGTTGCAAATCTCGGTGACGTCGAGCTGGTGGTGAAGATCTTCGATGATCTCACAGGTGCTGAAGAAGGAGGCTTCGGTGGTACTCGAGGTGTTGATGGCGGCGGAGGGCGTGGGTGTGGTTGGCGGTGGCGGCGGAATTTGGAGGGTGATGGGTGACGATGAGGAGCAGTTGCAATTTCGGAATTTTCAGGGAATTTTCGAAGGGAATTTTCAACAGTGTAATTTTTTTTTTGAATAGATCTGGGATCTAGATTTGGGATTGGTATATGGGAAGATTTGGAACGGAAGAAAACTTGAAGGGGATTGAAAACCAGTGTTCTGATACCAAAATGATGTAATACCAACTTGGATCGCAATCACCTTCAAATCGTAACCGAATTTCGAAATTCAAAGCGGGAAAAGATTTCGGGTTTCCACCCCTTACGCGGGCTTCTCACCCAAAATTCGAGAGCAGATAAACTCAAGAATTAACTGGATAATTTGAGGAAAATTTTAATCATTCAATGAATATAATAAAATAGTCTAGGCGGCCTTATATAAGCTTTACAAAAGTGGACTACTGAGAAATAACCGATGTGGTAATAAACGCCCAAAAAAGAACACCTACTATAAAAAATAAAGCTAAAACAAAAATATCTACTACAAATAGATCTGAAACAAATCCAATCTAAAGCCAAAGAACTGTAGTGCGTCGCTTTCTAAAGTATACTCGATCGAATCGGCCCCTAAGCGGCATGATGTCCTCATCAAAAGTACGGCAAGGCCATGAATCCAAGAAGAAACAATGCCAGCATCGGGCTTCTAGAAATGGAGTAGAGGAAGAAACAGTTAGGTATCATATGGGGCATCATAGTTTTAGGAAAGAGTGCTGGATGGTAAAGACTTTTCAAACTGTCTTCATTATTAGAGAGAGGCTTAAGTGCACTACTCTTCAAAGGGTGCACGATATCAGGGGAAGTATGTTTGGTACCTACACATGGCATGTACGATATCAGGGAAATTATGACTAAATGGCTTTGGGATAGCAGTCTAGCAGGCATGTAAAGTCTATTGCAGTAGTTATGACAAAAGAAGATAGAAAGAGTCATGGTGAGTTTGGGTTATTGAAGTCCCACAGGAAACTTTGAAAGCTCACCATCTGGTATGGTTGCTAACTGCTAATTAATATTAAGCTGTCTAAGAGAGGTTCGTCAATTCTGGATCACTAATCAACTTATGGTCTTATCTCGAGAATGGTCCCCCAATAACATTGGAAATAGGAACCACAAACTCTACCCTTGTTCTATGGAGGCGACATTCTCCTAAATTTGACAAAGATGAGTATAAAGTTAATACATTTTCCACCCACCTTGCCGAGTGGCCAAAGGCTTGCTTGTGGGAGCTGATACCGTTTGTTTTGGTGTTCGTTTTCAAACTGAATATAATTTACAACTTAGAAGAGATATTGTCCTCATGTATGTTGCAGACTCGGACGTGGTATAGCTAACAGTGTACTTGGTGTCAATCAGGTTCCCTGTAATGTAGAAGCAGGTTCCCAAGTTAATATTCATCTCTTTGCATAATACGGTACGTTAATGTAACACATGCAGGAAGCTGGTAATGATACACAGATCTAGCTGGAAATTCAACTCCTAAAGTGTTGACACAACTGTCCATTGAAATGTGTACCATAGGAGCTATATAGCAAGGACATTTCTATGATGCACGCATATTCATCTTTCCATGTTGGACCATAACAGACATGAACATTTTTGACACTTGTGGGACACATGAGAGCCACTTCTTCAAGTTTGTTCTCATTTCAATTCTTTGGTGCATAGTTTAATTTTTCGATACTTTCAAACACGTTTCTAATACTTATTTTATGCGAGTTGGAACATGTTTAGATATCAAATTTTCTTCCATTTCATACTTAAAGACTATACTAAGCTACTTCATGCAGAGAAGAAGAACCAAGTCATATTTCATTTGTACAACAATTGAAATGTATAAGATGTTAGTATTTATCGTATTTTACGATTATCTTCTACTGAATGAAAATCATTATTAGCTATTCATGGTACAAATAGATTATATAAAATATATGGTTTTTATCAGCATGTTATAGCCATATGCAGTCCTACTTTTTAAGCTTCGGTCATCTGACCTGCCCATGTAGTATTGTGCACATTGCAGAAGAATGGCTAGGAATTGTTCCATGAATGACACCAGAACCATGATCCTAAAAGAACTTAGTTGTTTTTTCTGCCTTTAATTCTTAACCATGAAATGGATAAAATAATAACATTAATGAACTTTTAGAACATCCGGAGACCAGAAATTTATATGATTGAAACATGGAGCAAACGTAACAGACAAAAATCCGTTGTGTTGGTTTCAAACAACATACTTTCCAAAGAAAACAACACTCATATTGGTAATATATTCATTTTGTAAAACAGGAGTTCCTTTAAAATATGGTGGCTAAGCCCCTCATTCTCCTGTGTTATGGGAGAAAATTCTTC
This sequence comes from Agave tequilana, assembly GCA_038442645.1. Lineage (NCBI taxonomy): Eukaryota > Viridiplantae > Streptophyta > Magnoliopsida > Asparagales > Asparagaceae > Agave > Agave tequilana. The sequence continues at coordinate 88,768 of JAVJIF010021095.1, forward strand.
TTGTAAAAAGGGGATTTGAAATTAGGATTTTAATTTAGAAAATAGCAACCTCAATGGTTTGTTAAGATTTCTCAGAATTTGTCATTTATTGAAGAAGCATTTTTTCATGAAATGCTTCTTTCTCATGTTATGAATTTCGTTCTTGAGTACTTGACCTTTAAAAGGTCAGGGTATGACAGCTCCTTTGCCGGCTTTTTCTTTTAGGCCCAAAATGCAAGTAGTTTTTTGGTGCCCTTTTGCCAGGTTCATTTATGAGTATGTTTGTTTCGTCGTAAAATGCCGTAATTCGTAAAAGACTTACCACCCAATTACAACTACGGTGTTTGTTTGAACCGTAATTCGTAAATGCACTTACAATCCAATTACAACTCACTTGCAACCCACTTACAGTTAATTTTTTGGTCATGCAAATTTGTATTAATTTTTATATTAATATTAATTTTTTAAATATTTGATATTTTAGTATTTATTTGCAATATTTAAATTTTTTAAATAATCAAATAGTTAATTTTGTGATCAACTCTTTTCCACTTACGACGTGATAACCAAATACCGTAAAGCACAATACACTTTCTCACTTACAGTTTCACAATCTCAATCAAACACTGTAAAACTTATTTGTATGTAACTGTAAAAGAGTTTAGCAATTACGACTTACGACTTGCGACCGATTATGACAACCAAACAGGCTATATGTTGCAATCACTAACTAAGTTCTGCACGATTTGAACCAAGATCTCTATGTAGAGTACAAAATGCTGAGCCTAAGCTCTGATGATAACTTGCAACTTGCAGGATGCTTTTCCAATACAGGTTTGATCATGGATATTCTTCTTGCCTTCACATAATTATCTGATGTTTGCACGTGTGTCTGTGTGGTACTATCTCTTTCTATAGGGTTGTCAATATTTGCTTTCCATAATTATCTGATATGGCGTTTTTGGGACGTAAGTACTGATCATTTCTTCGAAATGTTGTACGGTTAGGAAGATCAGTTTTTAATTTCCGATACTTCTATCAGAAATGCTATCTCATGTTCAAAATCCCTCGATCACTACATTTCAATTAAAGTTGAATCAAGCCCATTAAGTATATTGCTGATCACTGGTACTCTTAGCAATTAGTGCCTCCCCGCAATTCATGTAGTAATATAGTTCCATGTCAGTAATATTTAAAGCCATCACCTTGGACTAAAAGCTGTTTTAATTGCAGGTTTATCTCTCCAGTGGGAGGCCCTTAGATGATAATTCTGCTGCCGGGGAAACATTCGCATATAATGTTGTTAACGAGGATCTAGACGCTGATGTCATTTACCATGGCCATACCACAGCACGAACTGTCTCTCCTCGTTTCTTTTTTCCTTTTGGTTGGCATCTATCCCCATGGGTGGGGGGCTTTGCTGCCAATCTGTAGAAAAAGTTGGATGGAAGAGCAAGTTCATGTCGTTTTGCGTATTTATGTTGGTTATGTAATATTGGTAGCATCAGTAAGTTGTGTATCCAGAGCATGACTCAAGTGCTGTATGCCCTGATTGCATATTGTACCTTGGCTTTTGATCAGTACTCTTCTGTTAACTGTGAAGCATTTGTACAAATAATAGAAGTCTATAGTTTGAAGTGCTGCTCCTATATATGAGATTATGAGATTTGTTATTTGGCATGTTCTTGTTGTAATCATTAAGATATGTGATTAAAATTATTCTCTCTCTCTCTCTCTCTCTCTCTCACGCACGCACGCACGCATCTGTGGGTGCATTTAGTGCCTTGAAATAGCAACTGAAGATACTCCAAATCTACCGAGTGTTGATGCTCTTGAAGACTGCCTGTGAACCTTTGCAACATAGAATCTCATATGGCAATTGTTTCTGAATGGATGCATATGGCTTCATATTGTCGTTACTATCTAAGCTTTTCACCATCAAAATAGAGAGTGGGGGTCCATAATGGCTTCATATCATTTTTCTTTCAAGTCTTTTTAAGTTTTTCAACATCAAAATAGTGTTGGTTATGTAGCTAGGCGTCTCAAAAAATTGACAAAAAATTTGACAATTGTTTACAAACTAAAAATAAAATTCTAATATGCGAGAAAATTATGGACAATGGACTTGTAATAATCCTAAAAACCACTGCTTGTGGGGGAAAAAGGTTTGAAAGATATTGGAATATGATAAATTCGTTGTAGGGAAAATTGCATTTGACTTAAATAGGATATCTTGATGCTAAAAAACAATCCATGCAACTTAGATTTAAGGTTGAAAGAGCAATCAATTGATTTGCAATGTAATCAACAAAATATTGCATTTTGCTTATTTCCTTAAGGACCTACAACCTAAAAATATAGCTTTTAGCATCCTAAAACTGAAAACAGATGAAAGTGAGATTACCACCTATACATTCAGTTTCATGTAGGTCAATAAACAATATAATTTCTTTTAACTAACACGTAGTGGCAGGAGATTAAAATTCAACATACTTTTTATTTCTCTCAAGTCACAACCTATTTGATTTTACAGTTCTATATTATAATATATAACAGAGTATTCATTTAAACAAAATTGCCGGAAGGTAAAATTACCCAAAAAAAATTCTTTTGACAACAAAATGGCACCATTTTTTTTTTTTTACTCACTAGCTGTAATTTAAGTTTTTAACATGGAAGGATTTAGTTGTTCATAAATCCTGAAAAGCCTTTTCTCTCAAGGCTTCTTTACAAAATTTGAGGTATGAGTATGATACAAAAACAATGCCACTAGTGGTTGCCATCATCTGGACTGTGAGAGAAATCTCCAAATTTTGGCCTGAAATTTGAACGGAAAAAAACTTCTCCATCTTTGGCAGCCACCTACTCGTATTAAACTTTAGCTTGCCGCTAATGAGGAAACTTGCTTGAGAATTTGCGTGCCTTTTCGAAGATTGGATTCTCCATCACTTCTTTGGCTGCCTCCCCATGGGATCAGGGTCCATCATAGCCTGAAATGGAGCAAAAAATGAGCAAATCATGAAGAAACAACAAAAGATAGAACAAAAAAAACTCGCAGGCAAGACACTATTGATTTCTGTACTGTATTTACCGAGTCATAATATTATTAAAGGAAATTTTGGAACTTCTGAATTTCCAGAAACTTTATAATGTGAGATCATTGATAAATTTTGGAATTAACCAGAAATTTTGTAATTTATTTTTGTTCAGATCCGAAAAGACAAATTTGGAGTATATGTGATGGGAACGTTAAAAGGCATCTCAAGAAAAAAAAAATTAATAAAACACAGAGTTAAACATATAATATCAAAAGTCTTGTGAGAATATTATTGTGAAGTATAACCATCATTACATGATTGTATGAAATTCTGTGTGTTTGTGGGTTTTGATCCTGTTAGTTCTATCAACCCTTCTTTACCAAATCTTTATTTAATGTATTCTCGCGTTCTCCCCAGTCCAATTAATCAGAAATACAAACACCTACTCTTATATTTACACATGAATTGCTATCATCTAATTCAATTTTTTGTCAGTTTCTCTAAATACGTTCATGTCCTACACCTCCAATAAAATTTTGATTCCTCACTTGTCTTTTCTGGTCTTCTTACAGGGCTTTGAATCTTTGATCCTTGATCAAAATCAAAATAAATTCGAGATTTTAAAGTGAATACTACAGAGAGATGTCTAAGCTGATATGTATTCTTTTACTGCTTACTCCCTCTCTGCTATAAAAGCATGGCTCAAAAGAAGAGGAAGATAGAAATGATTTTTCATGGAAGAGAATGGAGCGGATATTTTCACCCCAAAGAATGATGAAGGCACCCCAAAAATTATTACAAGTGTGACATTTTTTTTTTTTTTTAACAATTTCACCTTTGGTGAAAAGTCTAAAATGTACCAAAAAAAAAAAAAAAGAAAAAAGAAAAAGGAAAAAACCCAGCCCGCCCTCCCCCCAAACCCCAACACCCCCCAGCGGTTCAGTCAGATCTAGCCGAACAGACTCTGGAACAGCCGGGGGAGGGATTTGGTGGGTTGTTGGGGGGTGGGGGGGGGGGGGGGGGAATGAGAGGAGGAGGAATAGGGGAGGGGGGGGGGGGGGTGTCGCCGCCGGAAAGAAGGGGGTTCGTTGGAGGTGGTCGCCGACGAGGTGGGAGAGGAAGAGGAGTTTTTGGCCTTTTTTGATTTTGAGTGGGGCAAAATGGGATGCCTTAATCTTAGAGTGCCTTCATCATTTTTTGGGGTGGAAATTTCCGCTCCCATTAGTGAACTGTGCAGTCATCAAAATTCAGAGTAGGCATGCACAAAGTTTCAACTTTCAAGTAAATTACTATCAAAAATAATAAAAAACTCTCTCATTAAGTGATACCTTGAGCAAGCACTGGAAGGAACAGCATAGAAATTCCAGGAAGCAATTTGATCTTTCCCTCTCTGAGGTTAGAGAACTGAGGACCAGAATCAGGCAGCGGGGGGGCCCTTTTGCAAGCTCATAGATTGTTGCTCCCAGCGAGAAGATATCAACCTCATCCAGGTGCTCATACTCGTCATTCAAGATTTCTCAAGGCATGTAACGTGAATCACCTTCCTCAGAAGGCAAACTTTTATCCACGAGGGTTGCACAACCAAAATCTCCAATCTTATAAACACCATTTTTTGCATAAATATTTTCAGGCTTCACATCCATATGAGCTAGACCTCGATCATGAATAAACTGCAATGCTTTAGCCATCTGTAAAAACAGTTCAAGCTACAGTATAATGAGTATAACACATACATGCAAACAAAAATTAAAGGACACTCTAGAGTTAACACTGCCTAATATATGCACAGTAGATAACTACACTACAATTTCCAACAGAAATACCATATGAAAAGGCCCTGTTTGGCTGTTGGAAAACAACAGAGAAAAAAGTGTGTGGGCCCCGCTCGATCAGATTTTCAGTTTTTTTCTTTCTAAAAGCTACGAAATCTGAAATGCCCTTGTAGCTGTAAAAACTGAGTTGGAAGAGTGAGACCTACACATTTTTCTTTCTCAGTTTTCACAACAAACAAAAAGACTGGGGGATAAGAAAAGTGCATGGGGCCATGTCAGAGCAAAAAAAAGATTGTTTTTGCCCACTTCCCAGGCAAAGAAACAGGCCCAAAGGCAAGAAGAAACTACAACTGGTTACCAAGCAAGGTTATTACCAGAGGCAAGCAAGGTTAATCAAATTTAGTGGTGGATAACGGTAAAGTGTGTTTGAAGTGTGTGAGATGTATAATAACTACAATAGTCTCAAGGAAATATTACAGCTATAAGACAGAACAAAGATGTAGTTGTAAAACCTGTTATAACACTTCAAGTACTTCTCCAACCTAGGGTATATGACATCTGCCGGTGGATAGACTCTGATCACAAAGTTCCATTTGAATATGTTAGTAACGGATAGTGCTCTGTGCTTATAAATAGAGCATCTCTCTGTTCATTCTAAAACAAACAAAAAATTGAGATCCACAGCTACATTTTTCTTTCTCCCATTGTCATATTTCTTCAAGTTTTATTTCAATTTTCTGGGCAACAGTTCTCTCTCTGAGCAAGAGGTTTTGCCTACCGTCCTACGCCGAGTGCTGGTGATTCTAGGAGATTTTTTTTTTTTACCGCTACGGGACAAAACCGAATCAACATCTAGACAAGGAAACATGTTTTTGATCCTTTTAGCGCAGTAATACGCGACTACATTCCTCAGGCCAAATAATTCTATATTTATATTCTGTTTAAGTTTTGCAGCAGCATGCTAAGGAGTTTAGTTTAATTTAATTTGTTTTGTCATGATAATTGTTTGCATGTTTTTAAGAAATAACACAATTTCAACCAACAATTTAAAGGATCAAAAGATTATAGTCGTTGTTTCTTAGCTTCATGCAATAACTGTTTTTTACTATTTGATTAGGACAAGATTAAATTAGTCTCTTGCAATACCCGCATGCTATAAGCTGTTTTGATACTTGTCTAAATTTCTTGTCATATCTGATTGTATCTATTCATGCTAGATTATTCGAGGAATTAATCTGAAATAATTGTTTAATTTCTGAAAATTTTACTACTCTTTATTTTCCGACTATAATATATTTATCTTGCTAAATCTCTTGTCACATTACCCTACAAGTATTTCTGTTTAAAGTTACCTACTTAAAATTAAATTCTGACAACCTGAATAACTTGAAATACATAATTGAGTAGCTCCATTCTGTCTCTATGGCCAGCCCTGATCATTCTAAGGGTGTGAAACCTGAGAAATTCTTTGGAACATATTTTAAGAGGTAGGCAAACCAGGTGGCAAAACTGCTTGACCAATTTAGGACTCATTTCAGCCATAAATGATTCAATTCTTGCACCTCCTAAATCATCACCTGCACAATCATCACGTGCTGAAACTCCTCCTTCAACTCCTTCCTTCATCATCTATTTGAAACTTAGGGACATTAACTATCATTGTCTCCATAAAATTCTTAATGTACTTTCTATTAGTCTATATGGCATTTATTATGAATATAAGAGTGCCAAAGAACTGTGGACAATACTTGAGAAAGAATATGACCTCGATGATGCTGGAATCGAAAGATTCACCTCCTCCTCCTTCAATAAATTCATGATGTTTGATAACAAACCTAACAATGATCAATTTCATAAATTTCAAGATTTTATCCGACACCTTAAATCAAAAGGAAATCAATTCTCCTACGATTATAAGATGTCATGTCTCATTGATAAGCTCCCTCTATCCCGGTCAGCCTTTGCTGAAGACCTCTATCACAAGTAAGGTGATCTTACTCTTGTTCAAGCCCTTAAAATGATTTGCATAAAAAATCAGCATAGACAAAATTCTAAACTCAAGTCTAAACTGAAAGCCAAAGTCAACTTGGTTGAAGATAAACCTAGGCGTAAATTTATGAATCCCAAAGGTAAGAAGTTCAAGAAACCCAATCACTTTCATTCTTCTTCTCATACAAACTCTTCTTTCAAACCTCCTTCAAACCCAAAACCTCTGGCCAGAAGACCGATGGAATCTTCTGTTACGTCTGAAGGAGAACCAATCACTTGGCACCTAATGTTTCAACCAGAAGACAAAACCAGTCAAAGCTCAACGTAGCATGGTGGAAATGAACTCCAAATCTTTTAGGTTAGATTCTTGTCTTCCTATTGTCAACTGTACATTTTCTCCTCGGACTGGTAGTTATATTTAGAAGTCAATATTCATATCTGAACTGATCGCTCCTGGTTTAAATCCTATCAGGAATAACGTGGAGGAACTGTGAGCCTGACAGATGAACCCACTAAAGAGATAAAGAGAACTGAATGCATTGACCTCAGAGAAAATTCTGACTCTTCAAGATGTCCTGTATATACACACTTCGGAGAAATCTAATCAACTAATCTTCTCTTTTTGGAGCTAGCTATAGAATTGTCAAGGAATCTAATAAATTTGTAATCTCCAAGTCTAATATTTTCTTTGAAAAGGGTTTTGTTTGTGGTGGCCTTTTTTGACTCAATGTATTTCTGATAATAAATTTTTTATCCTATTGCTTTGAATATTGAGTCTTCTGATATCTGGTATGGCAGCTTGGGCCATGTCAACTTCAATTCCATCAAGAAAATGATTAACTTGAATCTTATCCCAGTTTTAAATATCGACCGAGTCAGTCAAGATATCAGTCGATATCTCATTTTTACCTGATGCCAATACGATATGGGAAAATCACTCGCCATATTGTTTGCAGTAAAAAACTGTCAATAATTAAAATATCAGCCGATAAATCACCCGATTTCGGGCAATAAATCGCCTGAGATATCATCCAACATGAAATAACTTATTCATTGCACAATTGCGTGCAAATGTACATTATTTTTTATTGTTTTTGCCTGCATATTACATCATTTTTATTTGGTAGATGATATCTATGACACTAAATCAACTTTTAGTTATCAATATTTCATTATATATATTGTCCAATATGAACGCTCGACATGCACGCGTATCCATGATATCTCCTCCGATATCCGATATCCAATATGAAAAAACCCCATTCGATATGATCCCGATATCTGATATTTAGAACCTTGAATCTCATTTGTAAATCTTCTTTTGACTCATCTTCTAGATGTGAAATACGTGTTCAAGGCAAATATGTCCGAATACCTTTTCATTCTATCATAAGAAATTTGAACCCCTGAGCTTATTCATAGTGAAGTGTGTGACTCGAACAGAGTTCTCACCCGAGGCGGTAGAAGATATTTTTGTGATATTCATCAATGATTACTCCAAATTCTATTACACTTATCTTCTCAAATCTAAGGGTGAAGTTCTTGATTGGTTCAAGGTATATAAGTAGAAGCTGAGAATCAACTTGAGAGGAAGATCAAGATCCTAAGATATGATCGTGGGGGGTATACCTCAAATAACATGACAAGATTCTGCTAAGAGCACGACATTATTCATGAGATAACTGCTCCCTACACACCTCAATTCAGCGTGTAGTTGAACGAAAAAAACATAACACTGATGGACATGGTGAACTGCATGTTACTCAGCTCAGGTGTACCCGAGCATCTTTGGGGAGAAACTCTCTTTTCAGCCTGTTTCATTCTCAATAGGATTTTCCTTAGAGACTCCGACCTTACTCCCTATGAATGTTGGAAAGGGAGAACTCATAACATTCAATTCTTCAAAATTTGAGGTTTCCTAGCGAAGGTTTCAATATCGGAACCGAAGGAAAGGAAAATCGGCCCCAAGACTATAAATGCTATCTTTATCGAATATACACTTGATAGCAATGTTACCTGAATCCTAGTGGTTAACTTTAAGATTAGTGAAATATCCAACAACACCATCATTGAAGTTAGAGATGTTGTCTGCTTTGAAAATCTTTTCTTTCAAATCAAGAATTCCTAGTAATCCTTCTTGTACTCCTTTTATCTCTGATATCTTTTCTTCCAGTTCTGCTCCTGCAACTAATTTTGAACCTAGAAGGAGCAAAAGAACTAAGATTCTCACATCCTTCGGTGAAGACTTATTTATGTATCTTGTAGAAGGTGATCTTAGCTCTTTCAGAGAAGCAATGAACTCTTCTGAATCTCCTTTCTGAAAAGAAGCCATTGATAGTGAGATCAAGTCTATAATGGAGAATAATACTTGGATTCTCACTGACCTTCCTCTAAGATGCAAACCTATAGGTTGTAAATAGATCTTTAAAAAGAACTCCGACCCGATGGCCCTATCGACAAATACAAAACCAGATTAGTTGCTAAGGATTTTACCCAACAAAAGGGTATTGACTTCTTTGACACCTATTTTTCTATTGTCATGATCTCTTCTATCAGAATCTTTCTTGCACTTGCATCAATTCATAACATGTTTATACATTAAATGGATATCAAGACTGCTTTCCTTAGTAGCGACCACAAAGAAAAGATCTATATGGACCAGCCAGAAGAATTCATAACCAGAAGACAAGAAAATAAAGTGTGCAAACTTGTGAAATCATTGTCTGGTCTAAAACAATCACCTAAATAATGGTATTAAAAGTTTAACAAAGTTGTTGCACAATTTGGATTCACTGTCCATGGACATGACAAATGCATTTATTCTAAGAACTTTGATAATGATTATATCATCCTTTGTCTATATGTAAACGATATTCTTATTCTTGAAACTTCTCTTGATGCAATCCAAAAGATAAAAGATAATCTCTCTCAAACTTTGACATAAAGAATCTAGGTCCTACTGAAATGATATTAGGAATAAAGATATCCAGAACCCAACATGAGATTTATTAAGTCTATCTTATAGCATGAAAGAATGCTTCACAAGTTTGATTTTTATAACTCTAAATCTATTTATACACCCTATGATTCTTCAATTGCCTTGAAAAAGAACATAAGTGAGCCTGTGTCTCAGCTGAAATACTGTCAATTAATAGGTTCAATTCTCTACATGTCTAAGAGGATTAGGTCTGACATCTCTTATGCAGTATGTAGATAAGTAGATACACTAGTAACCCTAGTAGAGAATATTAGACTGCACTAGAGAGAGTTTTCAGATATATTAGAGGCACAATTGGCTATTGTTTGACTTACACTGGATATCCTGATGTCATAGAATGATATAGTAATGCTAATTGGGTCACTGATTCTGATAGTACTAAGTCTACTACCGGATATGTATTTATGTTTGGTGGTGTTGTTGTGTCCTGAAAATCCTGTAAACAATGAGTGATTGCTAGGAGCACCATGGAGTCTGAGCTCATTGCACTGAACACTACTTGCTTAGAAACTGAATGATTAAATTATTTTCTATCTGAATTCTATATCGTGCCTAAAACCATACATTCAAATACTGATTTGAGATCCACCATTGAGATTCTAAAGCAAGAGAATGTTAAGAAGAAGATGAACAAATATATTCAGATCAGACTTGAGTATACAATGCTTATTGGGCAAAGTCGTGATTCTGGACTTTGTAAAGTCCGAAAAGAATCTTGCTGACCCATTGACTAAGGGTTTTTCTAAGAGTGTGGTCCTAAAATCATCAAGAGAGATGGGGTTAAGCCCATAGTCGAGTTCACCGATAAAGAGAACCCAACCTACTTGATCGAGAGCTGGTTCCGTGAAAGAGGCCAAGGTGGTAGCAACAAGCTGGACTGGTGATACTCGTGTGGAACATCAACCCGAATATGTTTATATCCTATACCTAGCATTGTAGCTACTGCCCCTTCTATATGGTGACGATGCTCTAATAATACAGTTAGGTAAGGCTGAGTTAAACTCTTAATAAGTCTAAGACATGAATTATGGAGGACTTACCTATGTGAGAGGAACCATGCTTAGTGCGGTTGGGGGCAGAGCTGACCCCTAGAAACTTCTCATGAGTTGCTTATTATGAGCATGATTTTTAACGCTCAACCCGAACGCTCAATAGACAGAAACTTACAGTGTGTGTCTTTCATCAACATCTGATTAAAGAGGCCTAATTTATGGTATAGTCCATTATGTCTCTCAGGTGCGATAAAATTCACTAAGTGTAGATTCAAGGTTACAAGCTATCAACCTAGAATCTACAGTATGATGTTGCCCAAATTTTTTTCTTATTTATGATTTATGATATTACTTTCTTTTGTCTTTCCTGAAACTAAAGTTTGGGGGAGATTATTGGGTGTGTATTTGAATTTGGAGGGAAAACTTGAGTTTTCCTCTATTTGCCTTTGATATTTGTCCTACATTGGATACATCAAGAAAAGTTGAGTGGTTTATATACCAACTCTTCCATTGTCTATTGTTATGAATGTTAGGCCATGGGCCACCTTTCCACATGCGTCAAAACGACCGGGCCAGGCCATGTCCGGGTGGCGTGCGACCACGACCTGCGGACACAAATGTAGTTTCGTTCAATGGATTCTTAGACCTGCTATATTTTGAAAATTCCTTTTTTATTTTTTATATTTCGGAGCTAACTCCAAACTTTGGGAAGAGTAACCCGAGTACCTAGAGACGCGTGTGATTCCTGAGCACTTGGACTGGGAGTGGACGCCGAGAACTCTGACTCGGAATCATCTCGAGTACTGGACCCGAGGTGATTTCGGAGCGACCCGGAGTACTTGATCTTGGAGTGAACCCTGAGTACTTGGACTCAGAGTGTTCCCAAGCTCCGTCTCACTCTCCCGAGTACTTCACAATTACTGTTTCTTGACTCATTAAAAGCGGATATGTGAACATGCAGAATTGTTGCAAATTAATTGCAACAAACCTGAACGTGCGCTTGATTTGTGCGGGGACTGTTAGTAACGGACAATGCTCTGTGCCTATAAATAGAGCCTCACTTTGTTATTTCTAAAAGAGACAAAAAAACTGAATCTACAGTTACATTTTTTTTTCCTACTGTCATATTTCTTCAAGTTTTATTTCAATTTTTGGGCAACAATCCTCTGTCTGAGCAAGAGACATTGCCTACTGTCCCTAAGTCGAGTGCTGATGATTCCGGAAGATTTTTTTATGGCTAATGGAGAAAGCCGAGCCAACATCTTAAGGAGGCGGGCTTTTGATCTTTAGGGCAGCGACTACGCGATTGTATTCCCCAGGGCAGATAATTCTATATTTATATCTGTTTTAATTTTGCAGCAACATGCTAGGAAGTTTAGTTTAATTTAATTTGTTTTGTCAAGATAATTGATTTGCATGTTTTTAAGAAATAGCATAATTTGTTTTGTGAAGATTGTATGGTTGTATATAAGTGGGAAGGACTCGGACTCGAATCCTTCCGGAACTACACAAGTCTATATGTGTGTGTAGGATTTCTGTACCTCACCCGCCAGCTGAGAGAGTTTCTCAGCCGGCGGGACGAGGCAACATAATAGCCACACATTTGTAAAAATTGGCGGACAAAAAAACGAAAAATCCCGCTCGAATAAGCCATCAGTCACTTCAACAATTGCTTTGACTAAAATACCCTCCCTTAAAACTTTTTACTGCCTGTAAAACTGTTCCTTCCAAAAAAAATACATATCTGAATTTTTTAGTTCATCAATTCGAAAATATTTAGTGTTTTGATTCCTAAACTTTCCAAACAACTCCATTTAAAAATTTATTTTTTAAAAACAAAGATTTGATCAAGATGGCGCCCAAGAAATCATCCGCAGAAAAAGGTAAGGGAAAAACCTAGAGAACCTAAATTTTTTGGGTTGTGTAGCCTTTCATATTTTGATTTTGTCAGTTGTGATTTTAAAAAAAATTTTAAAAAAAATCCCTCTTTTAATTTAATTTCAATTCGAAAGTGACTCTTGCACTGATTTTTTTAATTCAGTTTTGAATTTTTATTTTAAAGATAATACTAATTTTTCGGCAAATTTTTAATTTTCTTAAACTTTCAACAATCTTTTTTTTAAAAATACTTTTTTAAATTTTTAGTTTTAAAAGCTTGTGACCATGGTCGCAATAAAAAGTAAAAAAGTCATCCTTTGTTTTAAAGAAGTAAGAATCAAAATTAAACCTATTTATGCGCTTGAAAACAATAAATTTTAATTTTTTATCCAAAAACTCTAATCAAAGTCATACTTTAAGAGGAAAAGAAAATAGGAATTAACGATCTTAATAGAGAATTTTTTTTAAATTTTTAAATTTTTTTAACACTGAGACCAAGATCACCAAGGTCATAATATTTTTTCATTCCACTTGGTCGATTTGGGTCGCAGTTTTTTATATTAACTTAATATGTTACTACGACCTAAGTCATAGTCTGTGAATAAAATATGTTTTTTAAAAATTTATTAACGTCCGTTTTGTTTTTAAATTACTTTTTTTTAAAATATTGTGACCGATGTCGCAGTGTTGTCGTCCCTTCTATCTTTTTTGGGGCCTGCGGAGCGGACTATTCTACTAAGTTAGCTTAATGGATACTGTGATGATCGCATTATGATGAAATAAGAGTCGCAGTGCTCTGAACCATTGCCCAAGGTTCTCATTTGTTAATTAATTGGGTTAATTAGAAAAAATATTACATCTGTTGTTATTTAACAGTGCGACTTTCGTCGCAGTGTATTATAAATTATTATCTACTGTTGCGACCAAGGTCGCAGTCGTTTTTCTTTTCCAAATTTATTTAAAAGAACTGCGATTGTGTTTCTTTTTTTAATGTTGTACTTATGTTAATGTTTCTACATCTATAAGTAAGCAAGAACTGAATGTTCGTCCTATGAGATCGAGCCCAAAGCCTGTGTGCGAATTCATCGGAAAATATAAAAAACACATTCATGCATATTTTGTGAATGCAATGAAGGAGACCGCGTTTGGTGCAATTTTCACACCCTTCTACAATGAGGAGTTTGGTGCTGATAAAGGCATGAAATCAAACATAAGTGTACTGAAAATTGTAAACCAGTATGATAGGGAGTCAAGAATCTTTCTTATTGGGGGCAACCTATTTGAGTTAAAGTAGAGGATGTTGCCCTAACGTTTGGTCTACCTATCAATGGGGCAGATTTCATTATGAATAAGACCGGTACACTGAAGGACATAGGGGTGATAAAACACTATTTCTCAAATATTAAGAAGATCACGAAAGTATCCATTGAAGAAATTTGGATGATCTTCTATAATAGACCTTTGTATTCATCAGCAGAATTTAAATATGTAATTTTTTCTTTTTAGGCAATTTATGCCATTATTTTGAAATGTTAATTATGTAAATAAATATTTTTTTTCTAATTTTAATTTTATGATGGCAATTTTTATGGCCTATGTCGAACTTTTTCACTATTTTTAAGACTGATTGTGATCAAGATAGCATGTATTGGCCCAACAATACGACAATGTGATCCAATCACAAAAATGTGATACTTTAGATCAAAATGGGATACACCTGTGACTAATGTCGCATTTACAAAAAAAGTAATATCAGCGACTGGAGTTGCAGATGTAAAAAACTAAACTAAGAGTATAATCGTAACTACGATCAGGTCGTAGTGTGCATTGTAAAGGTCTAAATTTCATAATATACAATTTAACTATTAACATATTTTAACATATTAAACTAGTAACATAATTAAAAAAACCTTAATGTAATAATTCATACAGAACAAAGAGAAGCAAACAACTCAAAAATATAGTGAAATATGAACTGCGACGCTGGTCGCAATTCTGAAACTATTGTTTCTTGGTAAAACTGATGATTGCGACCGAAGTCGCAGTCCAAAGGAATAATAAAGTTCCATTAACTTGAGAATATGCATACAGCGACCACAATCAATGTTCAATAAGTATAGCATTCTGTACGAATATGCCACCATTGTCATAGTGGATTTTAAAATAATATTTTCACTGTATTCAAATATTATTATAAAGTACAATATATTATATTGAAACAAGAGATGGGAAACACTTGAAAGCACAATAGTACCTGTACTGTGACTCAGGGTCGCAGTACAATGATATGTCTTTCCATTATCACTGCAACATGGTCGCAGATGATGTCTGAAGATATATAAATAAAAACGACTTTCGTAAAAGTGATTCTTATTCTGTAAAACGTAAACTAGGTCACGATTCCATCTACATTACCCAAGATTTTTTACATATAAGAAATTGCGGGAAAAAATTAAAAAAAAAGATAAAATGAAAACATCTTGATTAGCATCCAAAGATCTCAACCCTTCAAGATTTTCAATATTCTATTAGGAAGAACACGATGATATATGACTCATATATAGATCGGGAGAAAGAGATCGGGGACGATGACGACCTGAATTGGTAAGAGCTGTGTTCTGGTCGACGGTCGACATTAAAATTGAAAAGGAGATCACGATGAAGAGCTTGGAGATCTAGGTCTGCAAAGTAAAAGAAAAAGAAACAACCTGATCCGGATCTCGCTTTTTTTAGAAAAACTTTATGAGCGAAAACTCAAACCTAGATCTGACAACACACGAAACAAGAAAAGGGGAAAAATAATAATAAACAATACCGGGACAACTACCGTTTACCGCGAGACATTTGTAATTTTACTTATTCCAATAGGCGAGTCGTAACTTATTGGTGTGATTAATAATATGCCACGTCACCGCAGGCTGAGAGGGATTCTCAGCTGTCGGCTGACATACATATTTCTGTGTGTGTATGAAAGTATTATAGTGAGAACCGGGCTCACAATAAGTTTCGTGCAAACTCTACAATGAGCTACCCCATGGATGATCTGATCCATTCAGCTTGATCTACATACTCAAATTAGACTAAAAATGAAAAATCATGATTCATGAACATTTTACGTATGCATCAAATGACATCTTTTTTTCTACGGCTAATATGACATATTTTGTGCAACCACCTAATGCATGGGTAAAAAGGCATGAATCACATGATTTTTCATTATTAGCCTAATTTAAGTATGTATATCAAGATGAACGATTCAGATCATGCATGAGGTGACTCACCGTAGAGTTCGCACAAAGCTTATTGTGAGTTCGGTTCTCACCAGAATATTTTCATGTGTGTGTAGCATGCATTTTACTAACACAAGGTCAGGTTGATCTATTTGCTACATTGAAACCCCAAAACAGAAAAATACATACCATCAACTGCGGTAAGCTCCCACTATTTCTTGCTCGAGCAAACAAAAATAGACACGTTGCGCATATAATAACCATTAATCAAGTTGATGAACTTATCCATCCCAAGAATTTGTTAGGCTTTTCTATTGTCCACCAATTGTTCATGTCGTCAACATAATTCACCGTTAAAATCTTGTAAATGTAAAGGGTATTAATTTGTGCTCTCTTACCTAACTTCTCACCCATAGCTCTCCGTGAATAATTTTCATATCCAATGTGAATGACTGGATCTACATTGATACTGCCCGTGCCCCAACTTTAGCATACAAACGCATCCTGTTAAAGACCACAAAACTATCAGATTTCTCACACCATGTAAACTGCTGGTTGCTTTATTTGAGGCCTTCAGAGAGTATTAAGCACAAATATTTCATTTTCTAGGAAATTTTCTCAAAGAGTGGCCTTAATGAACAAGTTGCACAGCCCTTAACTTCGAATTTCATGATATTCATTGGAGTTTCCAACTCTCCAATCCTCCACATTTGTGCTATAGGCATTCTCAATGAATTGGAAGCTTAATCCTCCTCTTCAAATCCTTCTTGCATTCCATTCCGTAAAAACAACAGGTCACAAAATATTGCACCAGGGCAAGTTTTTAATGAGATCTTAGAAGCTAATATCATTTCAACTCATAACTACGACGTTGATGAAGCATCCTAGAACCTTAAAGAAACCGAAATATCATATGCTGAAGTGATCACTACCAGATGCTAACCAAAGGGATTATTAAAGAAACGAAGTCCATCGCTGTGAATTGTAAAGAGTTGTCAACCAGAATCACCCCAACCACCCTAATCTTGCAAACATGTAGTCATGTCAGTCAATTGCAATACCCGTCTAAAACCACAATTTAACCCATTTCTTTTTTTCTTTTTTTTTGTTTCCTGTCGAGCAACTCCACTAGATGATGAGGATGCTCATACTTAAATTATATAACCTTCTGATACTAGATTGTTGCATAAAAAAGTCACAGCCTAAAACCTATGATTTGTAGACAGTGCTTTAGTCCAAACACGAGGATACAAATATATATCTATAGTTCTTATGAATATATGTATATTTGACCCACAAAATTGTTGAAAAGAGAGGGATTATTGCTGAGGAAGTCGAAGAGGATCGTCGAAGGGTCGTCGAGTGATCGCCGAAGAAGTCGACGACAAAAGGACGAGAAAGAAGCAGCAGCAAAACAACACAACAGCAGCAGAACAGGTTGGCCGGTCGACCGGCCCGGTCGACCGCCCGCAGTATCAGGAACTCGGTCGACCGGCCCGGTCGACCGAGGTGCACAAACGTGCACAAGTTGGAGCTCGGTCGACCGCCCAGTCGACCGACTGAAGTGACCCAACTCTCTGTTGGGCACACGGTCGACCGCGCCCGGTCGACCAGTGGAAGGGGTCGGTTGACCGCCCGGTCGACCGACATGCGGGGCGGGCTGCGTTTTCTGTTTTGGAAACCGGTTGGTATAAATATGGGTTTTTGCCTAGGGTTTCAATGTATCTTGGAAAAGATTTGTGAGGCTGCTAAAGGCTGGGTTTGCTGGAGCTCTCTTGCATTCAAAGAGGCTGCTAGCAATTGTAATCTTCCTCAAAGTAATTAATCTCTCTTCTGGATTGCCCCGAGGACGTAGGCGTTGAGGCCGAACCTCGTTAGATTGTTTGTTTGCGTGTGCTTTATTCTGATTGATTGTTTTTGTGCTGTTTGGGATTGTTCTTCGTGTTGGAGGAGAGATGATATTAAAGGAGATGCCATGCCAAGCAGCTGTAGAAGAGTGCCAAGTGCCGTCGAAGATCGCCAAGGAAGTCGACGATGAGAGGCAAAGGGACAGCGGCAGGAAATAGCAGCAGCAGCAGAAGACAGGAGGGTCGGTCGACCGGCCGGTCGACCGACGTGCACAACATGCACAGAGGTTGGAGCGGTCGACCGGCCCGGTCGACCGAAGTGCTCTGACTGCAGGACCAAACTCTCGGGTTTTCTGGGTCGACCGGCCGGTCGACCGGAACAGACTGACTGTAATCAACCCAACTCTCGGGTTTTCTGGGTCGACCGCCGGGTCGACCAGAAGAAGGGTCGGTCGACCGTCCACGGTCGACCGACAGTCGGGTTTTGGGTGAAATCTGCTGATCCGCTGATGTGGGGTATTTAAGCCTAAAATGATTCTAGGGTTTAGGATCTCTGCGAAAAAGTATTAGCCCTAAGTTCTCTTGCATTCAAAGAGACTTAGAGCCATTGTAATCATCTTCCTAATAGAAATCTCTCCGTTGATTGCCCCGAGGACGTAGGCATTCAGGCCGAACCTCGTTAAATCTCGTCTTTGTGATTTGTGTGTTCTTCGTGTGATTGTTTTGGGTTTGTTCTTGTGCTGGAGGTCTTGGGATTCTCTATTGTTTGGTTGTTGTGATTGGATTGCGCGCACAACAAGTGGTATCAGAGCTTCCGGGTTGCACTTGGGATTTCTGAGGATTCGAAGGGCTCGAGATCTGATTCGGTGGAGATCGTGTGTCAATCTCAGATCAGAGGTAACGGGGTTCGTGGAGATCGTGTGTCGATCTCAGAAGGACTCAAGGAGGGCTCGTTGAATCGGTGGTGAAGTAGATCCGGGGAGAAACTCGATCTAGGGTTTCAAGGGACAGGTAAAAATCCGATTTTTATTTGTGTTGGGATCTATTTCAAGTTGGTGATTACTTCCGCATAGATAGAGAATCAGGAAAAAATCTCAATGGCAGAAGAAATAGTTTCAGCTAAGACAATGAACTCTCACCCAAGGATTGAAGTTGTTAAGTTTAATGGGACTAACAATTTCGGCATGTGGAGATGTGAGGTTATGGATGCGTTGAATGCATCAAACCTCGAAGACACTCTCCTATTGGAGAGGAAGAAGAGCACTACCACTGATGAAGAGTGGGCGAAGATGAACAGATCGGCATGTGGCTTGATACGTTCATGCTTGTAACAAGACATAAAATACTTTGTGCAACATGAGACGTCAGCGAAGAAACTGTGGGAAACCCTTGAAAAGAAGTACTGAAGAAGAGTGTAGAGTCCAGGTTGCAGCTTAAGAGTAAGCTGTATCAGTTCAGGATGAAGAAGGGGAGCACAGTCAATGAGCACATTAACCGATATACGAAGCTTCTTACAGATCTGCTAAATTTGGATGTCAAGCTAGAAGAGGAAGATAAGGCGTCATCTTTCTGAATTCACTTCCTGCAGAGGAGTACGAGACATTCACACTGACCTTCATTAATGGAAGGCAGAGCTTGGAGATTATGATGAGGTGTCGTCTCATTGATGAGTTATGAAACAAGGAAGAATGAAAGACATCCTTCTCAGACAAGTTCATCGGCAGAGGCATTGGAAGTAAGAGGTAGAGGTTCATCAAGGAAGGGAAAGGAGATAGAGGAAGATCAAAGTCCAGGCCGGGCTTCAGGGATCTCAAGAGAAATCAGTGTGCATTCTGCAAAGAGATTGGGCACTGGAAAGTAGACTGTTCAAAGTTCAAGGGAAAGAAGAAAGAATCAAAATCTGAAGCAAATCTAGCAAAAGTGGTAAAAACTGCAAGCAGCAAATCACAGGCAGATGGATCAGATTCGGATTCTTCAGTGTTCTCGTTTTCAGTTACCACTCCCGTCATAGGCTACTCGGGGGGAGAACGAGTGGATCTTGGACACAGGTGCAACATATCATGTATGTCCTCATCGAGACTGGTTTACAGTTTCGAGAAGTTCGAAGGGTGTTCGGTCGTCATGGGCGATGATCATCCATGCATCATGGAGGGTGTTGGCACTATTCCAATCAGGATGTTGATGGGAGGTGAGGGAGCTGAAAGAGGTGAGATATGTACCTCAGCTGAAGAGGAACTTGATCTCTGTAGGAGCTTTGGAATCATTGGGTCTTGGAGTGTCTATTAAGGAGGGAGTTCTTAAAATGACAAAGGGCTCGATGGTGGTGTTGAAGGCCGATCGCGGAACAACTTGTATTACTTGAAAGGTAGTACAGTGACAGGGCAGGTGGCAGCTTCTACCAGTCAGAAGGAAGATTCAACCCGGCTGTGGCACATGAGGCTGGGACATGCAGGGGAGAAATCAATGCAAACTCTTATGAAGAAAGGGTTGCTGAAGGGTGCTGAGACCTGCAAGTTGGATCTATGTGAACATTGCATCATCGGCAAGAAGACCAAGGTGAAGTTGGCACAGCTTCACACTGCACGGAGGGTATTCTTGACTATGTTCACACAGATGTATGGGACCTACCAAGACTGCATCGATTGGAGGTAACCACTATTTTGTGTTGTTCATCGATGACTATTCTAGGCGCTGTTGGGTGTACACTATGCGACACAAAGATGAAGTCCTAGAGCTGTTTGTGAAGTGGAAGGCTAATCTGGAGAGAAGCACGGGAAGGAAGGTCAAGGTCCTCCGTTCTGACAATGGAGGAGAGTACAAATCGGATCATTTCCTAAGCTATGCCTTGATGAGGGCATAGAGAGGCACTTCACAGTACGGGAGACTCCGCAACAAAATGGGGGGTGGCTGAAAGGATGAACCGGACTTTGCTAGAGAAGGTTCGGTGTATGTTATCCAATGCAGGACTGTCAAAGAAGTTTTGGGCTGAAGCTTTGGGGTATGCATGCCATCTTGTGAATAGGTTGCCGTCGTCTGCAATAGGGGGAAGACTCCTCTTGAAGCTTGGTCAGGAAGAACTGCTGAGGACTATGATATGCTAAGGGTTTTCGGATGTCCAGCCTACTACCATGTCAAAGAAGACAAGTGGACCCAAAAGCAAAGAAAGGGATGTTCGTTGCTTCAAGCGAGGAACTAAGGGGTTCAGATTTGGGACCAAAAGGACAACAAGTTCATAATCAGCAGGGTGTCACATTCGATGAGGCTTCTCTGATGAAGCCTACGGTCTCTAAGCAGGTGGAGACCAGCAAAACCAAGGAGCTATTGCAGCAGGTGGAGAGTGATGCAGATCCACCATCTCTAGAGGATTCAGTATCAGTTCGGATCATTCTGAGGTGACACAGGGTGGTGATCAAGTAGCTGAAGAAGATGCTGAAAATGTTGAAGAGGATCAGGAGCAGGTCATGGGTACTGTTCTAGATTCTACTGCAGTTGGAAGACCACGGAGGAATACTAGGAGACCAGGTTGGCTCACCACTGATATGGTCGTTCGCGTATGCACTTCCAGTTGTTGAAGAGGCTATTCATCTACTTCAGGGAAGCTGAGATCAGTTCGGAAGCAGAGAGTGGAAAGAAGCCATGAATGAAGAGATGCATCTCTTTATAAGAACAACACATGGGAACTTACTAAGTTGCCCAAGGGGAGGAAGGCCATAGGGTGCAAGTGGGTATTTGCTAAGAAGCAAGGATCTCTTCAAGAAGATGCAGTGCGCTACAAGGCAAGACTGGTGGCTAAAGGCTACGCTCAGAGAGAAGGAGTCGACTACAACGAGGGTGTTTCCCGGTAGTTTAAACACTCGTCTATTCGGATTCTATTGGCTTGGTGGCGCAGAATGAGTTGGAACTTGACCAACTTGATGTGAAGACTGCCTTTCTCCACGGCGATCTTGAGGAGGAGATCTATATGACACAGCCCACAGGTTACAAAGCTGCAGGGAAGGAAGAGTTAGTATGCAAGCTACAGAAATCGCTGTACGGTTTGAAGCAGTCTCCTAGACAGTGGTACAAGCGATTTGATAGCTTCATCAGGAAGAAGAAGTACACACGGAGCCATTCGACCCATGCGTGTACTACAACAAGTTACCATCAGGTGAAATATCTATCTACTTCTTTATGTAGATGATATGTTGATTGCTTCTAGGTCAAGATCTGCTATTGATTCTCTAAAGAAGATGCTGTCGTCAGAGTTTGAGATGAAGGACCTGGGGGAAGCACGGGAAAGATGGGCATGGAGATCACTAGAGACAGGAAACTGGCAGGATAAGTTTGACACAGAAGGACTATTTGGAGAAGGTACTGTAGAAGTTTAATATCAGCAAGGATACCAAGTCTGTTAGTACACCTATGGCGCCGCATTTCAAATTGTCAGCGAAGATGTCTCCAAGGAGTGTTCAGGAGCGTGAGTATATGTCTCATGTTCCATATGCCAATGCTGTGGGTAGCTTGATGTATGCGATGTGTGTACGCGGCCAGATATTTCACAGGCAGTCTCCATGGTGAGTCGATACATGCATGATCCTGGACAGGGTCATTGGGAAGCTGTGAGATGGATTCTGAGGTCATCAAGGAACAGTTGATGTAGGCCTAGTATTCGAGAAGGATAACACCGGAAAGCAGGAGTGCACAGGTTATGTGGACTCAGACTATTGCAGGTGACCTTGACAAACGCAAGTCGACGACGGGATATGTCTTCACATTCTCACAGGCACCGGTGAGTTGGCGCTCCACACTTCAGTCTACCGTCGCGTTGTCGACCACAGAGACTGAATATATGGCTATGACAGAAGCCATGAAGGAGGCAATCTGGCTTCAGGGGTGCTTGATGATCTGGGCGTGGAACAGGATATATTGAAGATAAACTGTGACAGCATGAGTGCCATCTACTTGGCAAGGAACCAGGTCTATCATGCAAGGACGAAGCATATTGATGTCAGGTATCACTTTGTACGGAGATTCTAGAGGAAGGTGACATTGACTGTTGAAGATTCACACTTCGGAGAATCCGGCCGATATGCTAACAAAGGTGGT